>HE669653.1:288774-350823 GCA_000313835.2 Heliconius melpomene melpomene
GTTCTTGAGATTAGAACTACAGATAGAGAAATTGTTGAACTAAATACACTCTTCCATATTATAGTGTAGGATGAACAAACTTGATAATTCCGGAATTGGCTGTTCTAATAACAACTGCACAGTGCACACACACTGGTGAAGATAGGAACAGGTGGAGAAGTTATGCAATCTCGCTTTTAAATGGATAAGATAGCTCATGACCACGACCACTCCGACAGGAGTGTACGAGTAGGAAGATGAAGAATTATAGTATTAGTATGAATCTTTTTTTAGCTTCACCCTGTATCCGCACATTGAATTTAACGGTAGGAAGAGGTAACCTGGGAACCTAGTGTCAATCATTCCGTTCCTATTAAGCCACTTCCGTTACCTGCTTTCCAATCCATTCCAATTATTTTAATAAACAAAATCTTATTTTACATATGTGTGTCAAAATCAATCATTGTCATATAATATAATACATCGATTCGTAGAATATTAGTCATAATTCAAATATGCCCGAGTTGCTATTAATGGCGACATTAAGCTAGTATAGACTGCACTAAGTGATATAGTGTTGTATTAATCTGATCTACGCCTAATATATTGGTCATAGGATTCCATAGATTAACTAGTATAGTTAATACCTAATGTCTGTCACTATACATTTATTTTGGGGGAAAAAACCATTTATGCCAGAAATGTTTTCTCTGTCAGGGCAGGTGAAACATGGCGTTGTTCTCCATCATCCTCTGTTTCATAGATCCCGTTTTTTGTCAGCGGTACGGAAAGAGGACTTAGTGTGAAGACACTCCGGCCTGCACTGTCTACTCAAATTGTGTATTGAGTTACAGAGCTCAACACCGCTATAATATATAACATATATATTGTTGCTTATATATGCCTTTAATATATCTATAAGATGTAGGTAGGGTCTATAAAATTTAGGTAATTTTTATTTCTTATGTATTTTATTTTTAAAGGAAACAAACAGCATAGTGATTATTAACTTATAAAATACTAAAAATCTTACACAAAGCCGTCAAGTCCTAGTCATAGTACCTATATAAATTTAGATTTTTTTTTTCAAGATTCGAAAATAAACATTCCATTAGAGATTAAGTTAAATTGATTATACACACTGAATCAATCCGTTTTTAATATAAAAAATCAATTTTAACATTCTTTTACTTGATTTTTATTATTTTTCTCATAAAATTTTCGAGATATAACGTATTAAATGGCAGAACTAAACGCTGTGCTTAATCTTGTTAAGAGAGCGAGAAAATGAAAATATCAAAAAAATTATACGCTCGAGTGGGAATCGAAAACACGTTCTGTGGCGCTTACAATCACCAGTTTCCACTGCACTACAATGCCCTCATCAACGTAAAACGTTTAAACTTTAAACTATATAATTTATTTTATTATTCATATACCTTTTAAAGTTTGCTAAAGTAAATTATACTACACACCCTCATTTTCCGGTCAGTAATAACAAGTGATCCCGGCCTTGCTTGTTAAAGTCAAAGCCGCCTACAATAAGAGGTTTAATAACGGATCCCACTTGGACTGTCCCGTGGGATTCATCCCGGGATAAGCTTTTAAGGATAATGACTAACAACGTTAGATAGGTGAAAGGATGGAATTGAAATAAATCAAAGTAGGTAAATAGTATGTTTGCCTCAAGTGTCTCATATAGAAGAGTAGGTAGAAATATTCTAGTGTTGAGACACTTCGTCGTCAAACACATACGCCGTCATGGCGCAGGGGCACAAGCATGCGATTGTAAAAGTGAAATCTGTGGGTTCGATTCCCACTCGCGGCTCCTCATTTTAGTAAATAAGGAAAAGTCGGCGTTGAATAATATTTTCCTTTCAGTTAAACTTATACAACGATGAACATGAGTAGGCAAATTCAGGATGAACATGAGTCCTACCAAAATCTGAAATGAAATTACGGGATTTAGTTTGTTGTAGGGGTTAGACTCTAGAGGTGCCATGTACGAGTATTCACGACCTGAATAGTTGATAAAATTACTCAGTGTTTCTAATATAGTAATATTGCTAGTATTGTAGAGCACCATGTTATAGTGTATATATATATATATATACACTTTTTTTTAAAAAGAATACGTGAAATATTTTTTTTAAATATAAATACATATACTTACATATATACATTTTAAAAATATCCTATATAATTTAACATCAATTTTGTATTGGTCTATATTTCATTGAAAGCAGTGTGGAGTACATTTGCCACTGTAAAATTTTTTATTTTATACTTTTCACGAATAAATTTATATTAAGTTCTGAAAGCGAGCGAAGTAGAAGCAATGATTTCAGACTTAATGGCCAGATTTTTTACATTTCTACTATAAAATATTAAATAAGTGTTTGTATATTCAACATTTTTACGAAAAATTAAGAAGGTAATGAAAAATTCCGTAAAATAAACTTGCCTTTGTTTGCCTGTTTTTACACGACTTATCTTCGTAATTGTTTGAGGGTTTTTTTTATTGTACGGCTAGTAGACCCATCACTAGGCAGGCTACTACTAACTTAGATTTACCACAAGATCTCTCTGTTTTTGCCAAGACTAGAATCTCTGTATTCTTTTTTTAATATAAAAATCTACGCAATCACAAATCGTAAAATTTAAAATTTCTTTTTAAATTAATTTAAATTTTTATTAAATATCGATTAGTCAATTCTAATCTCATCTGCTGTAACTAATAATTGACCTAATTTTGGTAATTGTTCGTGTGACAATTATTATTGCTTTGTTAGACATATGCTTCCTATAACCTATATATTAATAAGAGAATCCTATATTAAGATATAGAGACGTCTGTATACATAATTTACATATTTAGAAGAAAGAATTTTATATTAGAAAATATTAGCAGAGGACGTCGTGATCAAGCGTCACAGAGCCTGGCTTAATCGCGACGTTCGTGGGTTCGATCCCTTTCTTGAAAATGATTGCTTACAATTACAAAGCGCTGGGTTGAGTTCCACCACTAATCAAAATTATTATCCTTATTTCATAGCCAGTATAAACTAAATGAGATGGTTGTGGCCAGGCAAAGTCAGGGTTACATATTTTTATTTTAACTCTAAGATAAAAGATCTAGAATAAGATCCTATTAAAAACTTATAGTCTTTTAACAAGTCGTAAAAAGATAATAAAACTAAGCTCGATAGTTTCAAGCCAGCTATCTAAATAAAACGCCATTATAGCACAGCGAGGAGGTAAAAATAATTGATGTTATTTCAATTTGTTCTTATTTATTTCTTCTTATTTATTATGTAGATATATACATTAATGACTAAGTGTAAGTAATATATAAAATATTTATAAAAATAACAGTTTCCACAACATAGCTATGAGGCTTTTTATGCCTCACTTACACATAAAATATGTTATTTATCTTTGTTTTACTAAATACTATTTTTTTTTTTTTATGGAAGAAGGACAAGGCAAACGAGCGTTCGGGTCACCTGATGATGATCACCGCCGCCCACGACCCCGTGCAGCACCGGAGGAGCTACAGGTGCGTTGCCGGCCTTTAAGGTGGAGATAGACGCGCTTTTTGAAGGTACCCATATCGTACCGACCTGGAAACACTGCCGCGGGTAGGCCATTCCACAGTTCGGTGGCGCGTGGAAGGAAATTTCTACGAAACCGCACAGTAGTGGAGTGCCACGTATCCAGGTGGTGTGGATGGTATTTAAGTTTGTGACGTACTGTGCGGTTGGAAAATTCGGCGGCAGGTAACAGGTCGAACAGTTCTTCAGAACACTCACCATGAAAAATGCGATAGAGAACGCACAGCGAGGAGACGTTTCTACGCAGAGCCAAAGTGTCAAGCCTTTCACAGCTTACTGGGTCCTTAATGATTCGAACAGCTCTACGTTGTATGCGATCAAATGGGTCAAGCTGATACTGGGGTGCACCAGCCCAGAGATGAGAACAGTACTCCATGTGTGGCCGAACCTGGGCCCTATATAGGGTCAATCGGTGTTTTGGCGTGAAGTACCGTCTCGCTCTATTGATGACACCCAGTTTCTTCGAGGCCAACTTGGCCTTGCTTTCCAGATGATCGCGATACTGGCAGTCACTCGAAACATTAAGGCCCAATATGCTGATACTGGGCGCGGCTAAAAGGGGAGTATTCTGAAAGACTGGCGATGCGATAAATGGGGTTTTTTTAGTGGTTAACGCGCAAACCTGTGTCTTCAGGGGGTTAAATTGAACCAGGTTCTTTTCACCCCATGAAGAGACAATCTCGAGGGACGCCTCAACAGAAGACACAAGTTTATTTCGGTACTGTTCAGCGTTTTCCCGAGAAAGACTTGCGCGGCCGGAGTAAATAGCGTCCACTGTGCTGTCATCTGCATAGCAATGAATGCATAGATAACTGGCGAAACAAACGCGGCTTCGTATACTTAAACTTATTAGTATATTATATAACCAAATTATATAAAATCTTTACATAAATTGTGGCCAATGTGTGTGGCCATTCTGATGCATTAACTATATTACTGAAAAATTTCATACAAATCCATTCACTAGTTTTTGCGCAAAAGTGGAACAAACAGCCATTCTCACAAAATTTCACATATATGTGTAATATTAAATAAAAAATGAAATATACGTAGAATAAGATATAATACAAAATAGAAAAAAATACAGTAAATTATATATATTAATTGCATCAAAACTAAAGCTAGATCTCAATATGCAGAGTTCCAGTTTAGTAATTTAGTTCAGCTAGAAATGCGGTTGACGTGTTAACGCTGTGGTCAGGCTTCGGCGACTTGACAAACACAGCCGTTGTATAAGTGAATTCACTGTTCTCATCACTAGTATCTATCTATATATCTATCTATCTATCTATCTATCTATCTATCTATCTATCTATCTATCTATCTATCTATCTATTTTAATAGAAAATGCTAAGTGATTATTGGTTTTAGACTACTTTTGGAACGTAATTGTTGCTGGTTCAAATCTTGTTTGGAAAATATTTCAATTAATTTATATAAATTGTATTTTTTTATGTGTAAAGCGTGTGGTCGGAATTTTGATAAAATCATGAAATGTTCCTGGGATCACCCAGGATTAACAGCCAGTTCATGTTCAGACACACCTTTCCCCACCTAGGTATAATATGTATTCCTACTAGAAGGTGAAAAAAGTAGGAATTTACGTTTTATGGTCCACAAGCGAAATAGCTAGCATCACCTATTTCATTTGTTACTTTGTGAATTTTTCAGCTTTTCTTACTATATGATTTTTACCTAAGAAGGCAGATGTTCTTACAAAAACAGTTTTTTTTTACATTTTTATGTACCTTTATATACGAGTTGATATACAAGACAAAACCTAAGTAATTGGTGTGGGTGTAGCGTAAAATTACTTGTCTAAAATAATTACTAAAGCATTCTCTTGAAGATGTTTTATGTAATGTTCAGGTCGCACGCAAATATAGAACTAAGAAAGTTTAGATAGCTTTTATTATAATCATTGTATTATTTTTTATATTTTTACTTTATCATATTTTCTATAGATTTTTTTTGTCTTCATTGTAGCGATGTAAAGAAAATTGTATATAAAATTGTAATTTCATTTGTTATTTTATCAATATTACTAATTTTTAAGTTATGCTGTAATTCTAAAATAATTCTTGCTATTTTTCATGAGTCCAAAATACGTTAAGGCCATATTGGCCATTATTCATGAGTTCATATACACTAAACTATAAAATAATTAGTTTATCAGTTTAAACTTAATAACAAGTAGACAAAATTAATATTGACATTTGCGGACAATCTAACATGAAACACAAAGCAATATTAGGTAGATACTATTACAGTAAAAGCTGTCTAAGTGTGATAAAATTAAATTAAAATCTTATAAAACGGATCTACGATTAAGGGATCCAGGCATTGCTTTAAGCTTCTCAATCGATTATCTATAATGAAATAAAAACATTATTTTTTCATTTGTCATGTCTAACCATTTTACTATGCAAATAAGGAATTTAATTACAAGTGAGTAAAGTGATTTATGTATTTGAAAAACAGTGTTCTCTTTTATAAATGTATTTGATGAACCCCTTTATGAGTTCCTTATAAAATATAATGAGAAAACTAATTTGTATTTATCAATTTGCGCAATTATCAAGCGATATTTTCAAGCATTTCGAGACGCTTACTATGTACAGTATTAATAAGCTAAAAAAGTAATCCAATAGCATACATATGTTAACATATGTATGCTATTGGATTACTTTTTTAGCTTCACGAGCAAAGCACGGCAGGCAGAGGGAACCAGGGAACTTAGTTCCGTTCCCATTAAGACACTTCCGCTTCCCACTTTCCACCGAATTCCGATGTTGAGCGGTGAAATTCATCGCCATGCTTTGCTACATTAATAGAGAGTGAAAAAATTTGATTATGGGTATTTACCCTGCGTGTAATGTCGCGAAACTCAAGCAGCGCTTCATTCTGTTACCAAGTCGAAGTAATGAAAATGACACATTCCCCCGAGCAGGATTCGAACCATGTATACAGTCAGACGCTGCGCCACGAAAGGACGGACGTGATAGAATGAATTCAAAATACTTGAAAACTAAAGATGTTATTCTATTTTAAGTCCATTTAAGCTCTCATCCCATTCTTATCTTACTAGATAGTGCCAGTGTTTCTCCGAACGATATGTTTACATTCAATTTTCTATCTCGAGAATAGCTAGTTTCAGCTATGTTAAATTTGTGAGTTAAATTTAACTTTATAAATGCAATTGCTTTTGTATTAACTTTAAAAGCGTTATTTATTCAGCTGTAAATGTATTATCGTCTATGAATATTTGAATGATATACTCGTAATATGGCTGTGGGATCTAATTAAACTTAAAATTTTACTTTTATTTAAGAACAAAAGTTAAAATGTTAGACTGAAGTTCTGAATGTGGGACTGAAATATATGAGGTCAGTCATAGCGCAGGGGCACAAGCGTGCGACTGTACGCTACAGGCGTTGGGTTCGATTCTCACTTCAAAAAAATAAATTCACGGCGTTAAGTTCCGCCAGATAACAAGCAATGCCTTCGAAATTTGACGGAAAATGGGTTAGGAGTGTGTTTTAATGTGAACGGAGTGTATTAACACCAAGTTTCTTAGGTCCCTCTGCCTATTTTGCTATGTATTCCCACAGCTTGAAGTTAGAATAAAACTGTATAATAACTGTATAATAATATATGTAATATGTTAAAACATATAAGGCAACGTTGCTTTCGCAAACAAACCCTCAAGGCAGTATGTTGATACTAAACATGTTATGTTTATCATTCAACACTTCGTATACAAATATTGGCATATTGTAAGAGAAGGGTTGTGTTAAAATATTCTAAGCTTAGCGAATGTTGATATAGTGTTACTTTTATGAGAAAATGGGCTAACATGATGATTGAACAAGAAAAGCAGTTTTTTAAACTTCACGCTGTACAGTAAGGTAGGGGGAATCTAGTGGTAAGATACACTGCTCCCCACTTTAACCGATTTTTTTCAATATGTTGCGTGAAGCTGAAATTGAATTCAGGTTTAATACCCATTGGTCTCCAGAAATAATTGTAAAATTAAGCATTTATCATTTATCTGATTATATATGAAACTTAATTAAATTAAATTGTATCTATATTAATTATTACAAAAATATTATCTTTATTATATATGGCTAAAATGTTATCCTAATGTATTAACAACCACAAAGAGAACCTGCAAACCTAGTTTCAAGAAGCTCAGTTCCCATTAAGACATTCGTTCCCCACTTTCCGTTGAATTTTGGAAACCTTATTTGTAACGTTGTTATTCTAATTAATCACATGACCATAATGAATTGGGATAGTGACCCATGTCCCATCCTTATGGAATCGATCAGTGATCTTTCTGTTTAATTACCTCTCTTGTTATATCTACCAATGCGGAATGGGGATAAATAATAGCACACTTACAAGGACTTGGGGGTCAAAAATAACACTTGTAAAGTTTCATATAAATGAAATCAGGAACCAAGTGTCACTTAAATACGAAACAAATTGAATCATTAATCTCATTCAAATTCAACTTTACGACACCTAATGCGACACTACATAAGATAGGAATAAATTTTTCAACCTTAGCTCGCGCTGACTGATCGGAGTGCCGGGGGGTAGCGTTTAGATCATTTGTCTTTTGTTTGACCCAAATTCTTTGTTATGACAAATTATTAGGTATACTCTTTTTTTGTTCTTTTTTGCTACAAAATATCCCACCGTATAGTAAAGGCAGGCAGGAATCTGGGAACCTAGTGTTAATACACTCTGAACCCATTAAGACATTCCCGTTTCCCACTTTCCGCCAAAATCTGGAGGCACAGAGTGTTGACTGGTGGAAACCAACGCCGTCTTGCCTCGACACCAGAAGGAAGAAATGAGCGAGGATCGAACTCACTACCTGTCACGTTTACAGTCACACGCCTGTACCCATTCGCCACGACTGGCCTCATATGTATATACTAGCGGACCCGGACGCGGCTACGCCTGCTTGAAATATAAAAATATAATTTCTATAGAAATATAATTTCAATCTAGATGAAATGCTAAAAGTGACTATTATATTTATTTTCATAAGGTAGCGACGACGGTTGTTATAAACATGGCAGAATAAATTGCATGTCAATTTAGAAAGTATTTTAATTTATTAGTATATATGTGTAATGTAATGTTATATAGCCTATAGCACTTCTGAAAAATGCAGCTTTCATACAAAACAAAAACAAAGTAAATCGATCCAGTAGATCCAGAGATCTTAGCGTTCAAACAAACAAACAAACAAACAAACAAACAAACTCTTCCGCTTTATTATATTAGTATATTTATATATGTAGCGATACCTACATAATATATATTCAATATGTAAAAAGAAACAATGTGAAAGCCAAGTAGAACTTGAGAATCCAACAATAGATTGGTAAATGGACGTCCTGAGTACCCTTTGATATCCTTAATGCATTATCGATCGCTAACTCCAATTGTTTACTTACAAGATTCTATTAAGAACATAATATTTTTAATGGAAACTAAAATCTTTTATATAAAACCTAAAGTAAATTGCATTTGGTTTCTTTCTTTTAGAATATAGGAAAATAATTACTTATTTTTTCTTTAAGCACCTGAATTAGAAGAATATTAGCATATGAATAACACATAGACTATAATTTGGGTACAAAAATTGTATAAAGTGGATATAATATAACAATAATCTAAAAAGAGCGAAGCCGCGTTTGGGTCACTAGTCCTATATCTTATAAAACAAAGTCGCTTTTCGTGTCTGTCTGAACTTTCTAACTCTTCTTCTTCTAAACCACCCAACGGATTTTTATGCGGTTTTCACCATTAGGTCGAGTATTTCTCAGGGAAGGTTTATATATAGTTTATTATTTGTGCATTCTTATGTAAATTAACATAAATACGATAAATGTGTATAAAGTCCTACCCGTTGAGACACTTTCGCGCATGCGCTCCTTTAATGGTTAGTACTACATGAAAAAAATGTACTGGAGTATTGTTCCTCTTAATAAGATCTATAAAAAAGTCCGCGAGAGCATATTTTTATCTTTTAAGGATAACATGTAGTGATCATATTTCTGTCTAAAAATAGTAATTTCAATATATTTTTTATTGTGAGGGATATTTTTCCATAATGGTATTAATCCTTATCCTTTAAAATACTTTATTAATTTTCTACGTTAAACGAAGATAAAATTTGCTGTTTACACTATTTCGAAATTGCGAATAGTTTTAGAGAAAAACGCATTTAATTGTTGACACATCACGCCGTTGACTCATCAGCTGTATCGACTCAAGTTTTACTTATCCCTTACTCTCAGCATATAAATAAGTATATTAGTTACGTTGGCCATTTAATGTAGATCAAAACTGTCTTTTACTGTTTTTCATTTTAATAAGTACTTTAGAAGTTGTTACAATATCAAAACATCTTTGCTGCGAAACGCGCCCCGCGACGTTTTGCTTATACAAGCGCGTCATGAGCAGTGATCGGTGGTTCAGTAGTAGAATGCTCGCCTGCCACGCGGGCGGCCCGGGTTCGATTCCCGGCCCATGCATTCTATTTAATTTTCCTCACAGGCAACCACGTAGTGCTTGCTTTTCATCAGGGACAGAATACCCTCTTAAGCATTAACCACAAGCTCGAAAAAAAAAACCCGCCTGCCAAAGATTTAGATGCGTTTGCACGTATTGGATAATCGGAGTTGAATGTATTATTTCAGCGCGATATATTTAGTTTCATATTTTTTGTAGTAGTTATTAGTATATAGGTTTTTGTTTATCATTTCTTCCGTTTAAAAATAGTCATTTAACTATCTAAAAATAGTCATTTAAATATATTTTAATAAGTTCTTGAAAAGATTAGTAGCACAGATTTAAAATTACGGTACCTACTAAAAAATCCTTGCTGTGTAAAACAATTGGAAAATCCTTATTGAAACTACGAAAATGCGGGTTGCATTAGGGTTTAATTAATTTTCACATTATCTTAAGTGCTTTGCAAACATAAATTATATGAATAATCCAGTAGTTAAAGCGGGCGAAGCCGCAAGAGGGTCGCTAGTTTAAATATATTTTAATAAGTTCTTGAAAAGATTAGTAGCACAGATTTAAAATTACGGTACCTACTAAAAAATCCTTGCTGTGTAAAACAATTGGAAAATCCTTATTGAAACTACGAAAATGCGGGTTGCATTAGGGTTTAATTAATTTTCACATTATCTTAAGTGCTTTGCAAACATAAATTATATGAATAATCCAGTAGTTAAAGCGGGCGAAGCCGCAAGAGGGTCGCTAGTTAAATTATAAATCTGAAACTTACAAATAATAGATATTTGTTCCACTTTCAAAGCAAAAACTACTAAACGTATTTTGATGAAACTTTTAATTACTAATATAGCTTTTACATCAAAATAACACGTTGGCTAGAGACAATTTCAAGCGGGCGAAGCCGCGAACGGATCGCAAGTACATAATAAATTCGTTATAATATAGCGAGCCGAATAACGTGTAGTAAGTAGAGTATGCATTAGAAAAGAGTCACGATCCTCATGATTTATCTGCAGCGCTCGCGAGCTCGTCCCTACTACGTTTTCTAGTACACTTGGTAACAAAGTTTTATATCGTGGAAGTTCAGTTTTAAAACTTTTGAATTATTAATATATTTCTAAAAGGAAAAAAAAACAGTTTTTAAAAACCTAACGGCTTGTGTATAAATTTATAATCTTATACAAATATGCCTAATTAATCACCTCGTTTCCCACTCGGGGTGAAAAATTAAATAATGTTTTCATTTCCTTGCTCTGGTATATTGTATAGAACAAAGAGCGGCGTTGAGTGCCACCACTCAACATGTAAAGTGGCAGAAATTTGATGGAAAGTGTTGAAAAAAATGTCTTAACCTCTTAAAATTACGTCTGCTATTATCGGGATACACCGTGAAAGTAAAAAAAATATCTTTCTAAATACCTAAGCAACTTGAGTGTATGTCCGTACAACGATTTCACAGATCACCGATCACATTCTCCAGCTACGATTATATTTCTATGACTAAACCCAATGGCTTTTTACGTTTTTGCGACAACTATGCCTTTTCAAGTCGATAGTCTTGTAGACTAGAGAAATGAAATGATAAAAAATCTTTTCATTAAGTAAATTTATATTATGAAGATAATATATGCTTCATATTGGTGTTAAATTAAAATCTAGAAAATAAGGTAGAGCGAAATTAATAATACTTTACTTATGCTGTACCTACCCCACATATAACACGGTAGGCAGAGGGAACCTAGTGTTAGAACACTTTCCGCCAATGTTTCGAAACGT
The DNA here is from genome assembly GCA_000313835.2 of Heliconius melpomene melpomene. Taxonomy (NCBI): domain Eukaryota; kingdom Metazoa; phylum Arthropoda; class Insecta; order Lepidoptera; family Nymphalidae; genus Heliconius; species Heliconius melpomene. Next base: position 300,696 of record HE669653.1, read on the forward strand.
TTTGAGTGACGGTACTGAAAATTCTTCAAGTGGGAATTGCAATGACAGTTTATTGCATCACGACAGCCACAAATATTTTTTTGAACAAATGACATTTTAACACTGTAAACATAAAAAAATATCATTTTTTGAAGAAATGCAAATTTTTTGTTTTTTTTTTGCTTCACAATGCATCCCAGGGATAGCAGATAGCAAGGGAGGTTGAGGGAACCTGGGTTCTCGACACTGACGAAATGAAAATAACTTTAATATTCCCTCTAATCTAACCAATATCTATATGGACGTAATACCACAAATTCCAAATTGAGGTTAGCCTTAGCACTAGTAATAAAGCGAAATATACCGTAATGGCGTTCTAAAATTACTATTAATTGAACATTAAAACCTCATACACAGAACACAATAGATTCGAATAAATTAAAGAGAAAACTGATTTAGTTTTGGATAATGGTTCATATAGACATATTATACATAGACATATTATATGTGAATATTTTTTTAGCTTCAAGCTGTATCCTAAGGTAAGCAGGGGGAACCTAATACTAACACTCCGTTCTCCGCAGCTTATATTACGTTTTGTCTTTTAAGAAATGTAAATAATGCAATCCATCGAGTGGAAATTGAATCCACAACAATCGCGCATACAAAAATATGAATATGATCATTTTAACTATTAAAAAAATATATAATTTTAATTTTGTTACAATTACGTTTCTTAGTTAAACCTGACCTACAGGCGTTCGTTCGCCTGTAAACGCAACGATAGTAGATTCGATTTCGATTCGGGGGAATGAATTATGAAATCCCCCCTCTGTTCCCATTAAGATATTTACAAAACGTTCCCATGGACGTAAGAATAGGAATAATAGTGGGTAAAAATAGTTAGCTAGCTATGAATAATTTCCATCGAAAAACTAAAAATAATCGAATTATTTTGGCTCATATTCAATATACAAACTGAACACAGCAAAACTGTTTAAGGTTTTGTAATAAGTTTAAATTTAACTGACCGCAATTGGAGCGTACACAGGTCATTGGTTCTGGTTAATCTCATACTGATATTTGTTAAACGAATCTTTCCATAGGTAAATAAATTGGAAATAAAAGTAAAAAAATATATAATTATAAATATGTAACTGTTAAGGTTTCGGATATACTAATAAAATATTAAAATGATTGTAAGTACCTACAATATAACAATAAGCCTTTCTTCGCCTTGGTGTCGAGGCAAAGCGCGGCATTGAGTTTCGCAACTAAACACGCAATGTCACCACAATTCGACGGTAAATGGGAAACGTAGTGTTTTAACACTAGGCTACCTCTGCCTAATGAGTTTCGCTTCCCCACACAAAATATGAAGCGTAAGTGTGGCTTTCACGCCAAAACTATTCTACCGATTATCATGAAATTTTGAACTTGTATTCTTAAAGTTATTAGAAAAGACACAATTTTTAAAATAGTCAATTTTTAAATATTATCTTTTGGCTATAATATACAAAGTATTATAAGCGAAGCCGCATTTCAGTCTTAGTTAGTTACAAATGTATATAAGATACAAGTCTTCATAATAAAAACGTATTAAAAAGACTGATATAACCTTCGTTGCGAGTAGCAATTTGGAAAATTTCTGAACCGCCAAGTGCCAGTAAATAGGATGAAGGGGTGTTGAAAAGAAATTATTTTTTCTCAATAGAGATTTTTCATTGAAAGCCGCCAAAGGGGAAAGGGTGGTTTTGCTCAGAAAAGTCAAACGCTATTCATTGGGACACGGTTAGTCGCTTATAGACTGTGATATACAATCATATAATATTTTTTTAGTTTCGTTCATGCTGTATCATGAATATAGCAGGGTAAGCGGAAGGAACCTAGTGTTAAGACACTCCGTTCCCCGCGGACCACTTATTTTTAGAGACAGCGCGTGTTGTGTGCGAACGCCGCATATTTTAAATAGATTTTTTTCCCTCCCTTTCCTATGTACATGTAAAGCTTAAATTATTATTTAAGTCTAGAAATTCCGTCTGTAAGTTTTCTGTAAGTCACTCAGTAATAAAAGAGTTTTATATGAACAGATTTATTTACTAATTATTAAATTTAAATTTATTTACTAAAACTAATAGTGTTAAAGTACTAAATTAAAGATGTAAGTAACATAAATAACGAATATATGAAGAATAAAAAAACTAAACAAATAGATATATTTTTAATTTCCTTTTAATGATAAAAATAATGTATAGCATTAGGTATATTTAAAGGTTAAAAATATATGATGGATCTCAACATAGCTATTTTACAAGGCTGAATTAAAAACAAACATTTCCCCGAATGACGATTGAATCCACGACCGACGTCCGCATCTACTAACTACGGAACTTTTCAAGGAATAAAATAATAGGAAAAAACAGGTAATTTAATTGAAAAAAAAATATAAGTGAAGTATCTGTGTTTTTAATTACACGCAAGTAGAGGACACTTATTGCTAAAACACCGGAAATTATTTCTGGACTCGACACCATGCTTTGCTATCAGAGCAAATAAACGTAAATAATTCGTCTCTCCGAATAGGAATCGAACCCATGACTGTCGCGTTCATTCGGATGATGTGCCGCTGTGCCACGACGGACCTAAAACCTACTGACTACTAATATTTTGTATGGATTTTAAGCAATTAAAATAATTAATTTTCTATCGACATTCTCCCTAACAGTGTGTCACATACGATTAAGGTGCCTTTTTGTGAAATTAGATTGCACCCTTTCTATACTGAACCCTTTGCTTTTATTTGTCCCGGACCCTATTTAGTCGTTGTGTTGTATCGGACAGCCATTGTGAGCGTAATTATGTTTGCTACTTCGATATATAAATTAAATTTGACTTAATATTATATTATAAACAGACTGACGGTACTGACGATACTGACCTTAGTAGTAAAATATATTCACATTTGGAAGGTACAAATATTAATAATATAAATATTTTTTAATATTGTTTCAGTATAAAAAATGTGACAGCGTCAGTTGTATAGAATATATATGTACCTCAAATATTATCCATATTGTTATTTCTATTTACGCTGTACAAAATACCGTAGAAATTTGCGTCAAGCTAGAAACACCACAGATGTGGGTTCGATCCTCACTCGGAGGAATGAATACAAATTTTATATTAAACTAGCGGCCCGCTCGCGGTTTCACCCGCGTGAACTATGTTACTATTAATTTCTGTCTCCATAACTACGTCCTAGTGACGTCTATGCAAAATTTGAGACTCCTAGCATTTGTAGTAACGAAGTTTCATATAAACTTTCGACACCAAAAACAACCCCTTAGAAGTCGAATATTGAAAATTCCCGTCTTAGCGAGCACCTACGTCCTATAAATAACTCCTATGCAAAATTTGAGATTCGTGATGAGTGAGTGACCTTTCGATTTTATATATATAGATTACTAGCGGACGCGCGCAGCTTCGCTTGCGTAATTAGGGGAGAATTCTAGAAAACCATGAAACACATGTTCAATTAAATATTTTTAAGAGTCTAAATTAAAAATTTTATAATAATCGGTGGCGTTTTAAAGATTTTTCCATACAAAATTTCAACCCCTTATTTGCACCCTTAGGGGGAGAATTCTAGAAAACCATGAAACATGTGTTCAATTAAATACTTTTAAGAGTCTGAATTTCAAATTTTATAAAAATTGGTGCCGATTTAAATAAAATCTATACAAACTTTCAACCCCTAATTTGCACCCTTAGGGGGAAAATTCTAGAAAACGATGAAACACGTGTTCAATTAAATACTTTTAAAAATCTAGATTTCAAATTTTATAAAAATCGGTGCCGATTTAATTTTTTTTCCATACAAAATTTGAACCCCTATTTCACCCCTTTAGGGTAAAAATATTTCAAAATCCCTTCTTAGTGGATGTCCAGATTACAAAAGTAAACATCTGTCCAAATTTCACGTTTCTACCATCAGCGGTTACGGCTGTGCGTGCGTCTTACCTCAGTCAGTGAGGACAAGTCCTTTTATATATATAGATTACGTTGCTCTTGTAGACGAAGTGCAGTTCCACCACCTAAGACCCAAAATCTCTTGAAATTGGGGTGTCTTAACACTAGGTTCCCTCTGCCTACCGTGCTGTGCGGGAAACAGCGTGAAATTAAAAACTAAAAATGTATATCTATACAAATGTTCATACAGATTGATATTGCAGAATATACCACACATTCATCGTCCCCCAACAAGGCTTATTTTTGTGCGAAACCGCGGTTTTATTTTAACAAATAACGGCGAGTTGATTGCAAAAGTTTGTTCTGAAAAATTTTTGTTAAGAGAGAAACTATTATTTTGACGTGGGCTTTGATACTGAGTAATCATTTCTATATTTTTGGTAAAGTAAAAGAAACATACATTATAAAATGTGAATGAAAGTGAATATTTTTCTTAAAAAAAAGACAATTACTTAAAATACCAACACATACTCTACCTAGTAATAAATTATATAGTTTTTTATAAAATCTTTGCCATCTTAGTAAAATAAAACAAGTACCTCGAAACAAAAAAAATGTAAATATAACTGCAAGGCGCAATGAGACAAAGCCTGACTGAAAATTCGATAAATGGGGGTTTAATTCCTACTCAGGGAAAGGAATTATTTTAAGGTTAAACTGCCACTAAGCCTTGACATTAATGTCTCGTATTCGGATGTGAAAAAAGAACGGAGTGTTTCAACAGTTGGTTTTTCGTAGCTACCTTGCCATATGCGTAAAAGCCTTTCTAAATATAAGAAGGAACCCTAAATCCATGGATAACATATGCATTTTTGTCACTAGAGACAACTTTCATTTGCGGCTTGGATTGTTTTAATTTTTTTCGTACAAACAGTACAGATTCATATCCGTTATAACGTCACAAAAGTTTCTAACAGTTTATATTTTTATAGGCATACGTATATATATTCATAAAAACTCTTGTTACGAGTATGTTACTAGCGACAAAGCCGTTTTATTTAAGACGTATTTATTTCTTATAAAAATTATTTTACATAGTTTCGTTCGCGTTTTGCTGAGAATTTATATACCTAGATATCGAATGTATATACCTAGTACACACGTCCTTTCAATCTTCAATTGAAATATATTATAAATACCCTGTTTTCGATGTTCCTCCTAGTTATAGTAAAAACATCGCAGAATTAGGTGCCTTTATCTCAATAAAGTGCCTTAAGAAAAATTTGGCTAACGTGAGCTACTTATGTATATATAGATATATAATTAAACAACGACAAAATAAGAAACCATATTGTAGTGTTATTAATATGATTTAGTATGACTTTTTCGAGCATGTTTAAAAATTTACTTTGATTTCGTCATTTACGTAAAATCTCACATATAAACTACAAAGTGCTCAAATAACAGTTTCACTATTATACAGAGACAGTCGGTGCGTCTGTCTGGACTGCACAATAGCTGGAGAAGTCACTTCCAGGTGGAGATGGCTGAATACTTAACGACCCCCGTTAGATTAGGATGTGGTGTAAATTATAGGATATTAGATATTAAAATTATTAAACTTTAAATTTGGTAAATTCTGCAATTCTATACGGAAAATTGATGAAAAAATTTAATTGAACGTTAGGCGTTATATATGTTTTTGCTTCACGCTGTGTTTAAGTAACAGAGAAAACCTAGAGTTAAGACACTCTGTTCCCCGATTTCCTCTTAATTTTTGAGACATTGCGTGCGAATTGCGGAATTCAAACCCGCTCTTTGTCCTGTTGCTAGAGAAATGATAATAATTCATTGACCCTGATGGTAATCCAATCTAGGCTGTGTCGCTGCTCCGTGACGGCCTCATAAATCATGAAATTGAGAAATTATCCTCAACTTCATGATTCATGAGACCGATTCCATTACTCATTTTTTTTTGTATGCGTATATGTGACAAGAAAGCAGCATTTAGTTGTATAAATCATCGTAAGAAATTATAGATGCTTCTTGGAATATATACGTCGCGATGGTCGTCGTAGGAGTTTTTACTTCAAAAATTTGTAGTAACTTGTACCAAACTCTAAAATGTCTCTCTATACATAACGCGTAAAGCGTGAAAAGAACTCTTCACGCCTTTATGAAAGATTAATTTTGGAAGCCAATTCTTTTACAGAATTCCGACCGTTTGGGAGTAAAAAGTACGTAGGTATCTCTTTATTTTTGCAATACAGAATTGAATTGTTATACCAAAAAATCTTCTTCATAATATTATTAATTATGAAAAAAAGTCATGTAAAGTATTTAATATGAAAAGTTACCAAGATTAGTCGGTCATCGAAAATTTTGTGATTATAAACAAACGCCAGCGAGCGAAGTAAACACAATTAAGGCTATTGACGTTACTCCAACGTAGAGCTGACTGTGCACAGAATTTCTAAATATAGCTTTACTCATATAATGTAGGAATTTACCAATCTTTGCAAAATAGCGTTACGATCGAAAGTGAAAAAAGTCGAAGAGAAGAAATGAGTGGCGGACCCCAACGCCGTGGATTTGTCATTAATTCCTGGGTGAATAAATTACTTTTATTTCCTTTAACTGCAGCTGCAACTCCTTAGTTCCCTTCCTAAATCTTTAAGAGATCATAGAGGAGTACCGTGAGGTTTTAGTAGGTATTATGGATTGCCTACATCCATTCATACACGAGTCCCACATATCCCCCTCGAATCTCCGGGAGTTTACCCGCAAAATAATTGAGACAAAAAAGTTGAATTTATATTAAATTAAACCTATTTACTGATATTGTACATTTTATTGAGATCTCGCGCTATACATTGACTGGAGGTGTATCTTAATCGATTTTAATTGATTCCAAGCTAAAGCGTGAACGTCACGCCTATCAGGAGTATCAGGCAACGGGGACTAAACGTGCCAGCAAATAAAGCCGGTTGCATATTGACAAGCGTATATTATGAGTGTATTGTATATATATATATATATACTGAAAAGAAACATAACACATACAAAATACATGTTTGTATAAGAAAGTCATAAAAAAACTCAAGACCTACAGATACAGACCACGAGAACAACAATTTAACACGCATTGCCTCCAGAATTCAGTGGAAAGTGGAGAACGGATGTGTCTTAATGGAAAAGAAGTGTCTTAACACTAGGTTCCCAGGTTCCCTCTGCAAACCCTACAAACACCCTATAAACCTTAAAAAATATTAAATTAAAATTACATGCGTCTGTTCTTTTAACTATAACTTCTAAAGATTTTATATATAGCGGTATTTCTATAAAAATAGGAATACATAGATATTATAATAGTACTGTATTTTCCGTTTTGACACGTCGGTTTCCCTACAGCTTTTGGCTTACTCGTCCTTTTGGCTGTCACAACCAGTGGAAAAAGTATTTTGAATGTTACAATTTTTTTGATGTTTCATGAATATTTTTATGCAATGTGCAGAACATGTAAAAATTCTTCTTTTGTCATTTTTTTATTAATCTTATTACCGGAAAAACAGTATGTGCATGAAAATCTTTATTATAAAATAATTTTAAATTTAAAAAAATATATAGAATACTCATTTATCGTGCATGATCCCAAATTTGATAGATACACAAATAATCAATAATGGGATGAATAGTGGGACTATTCGGGTCCTGGGTCAATTATCATATACAACTAGGCATACCTTAATTTCATTATGTGAACATTTTCACGCATTTTATGTAACTAGCAATTTATTTCACTCAGGGACTGAAATATTTGCATCACCTCTCTCTGATGACAAGATTACGCGACGTTAAGTACCGCCACTCAGTACGCCATATCTCCGAAATTTGGCGAAAAGTAGATTACGGAATGTCTTCACACAAGGTTCCCGCTGTCTACCGTGATAAATGAGGGATACAAACAAAAAAGCAGGATTGCAAGAGAGAACCAAGTATTAAAACATTCCATTCCCAAATCTCCCTTTAATTTTCGAGACATTGCGTATTGAGTGATGAATAAAAAATACAGTAATATAAAAAATTACATAACTTAAAATATATAAATAGCTAAATATATATAATATAGGTCAGTATTACTAAAACGGTTTCCCCATTTTCTAATTTAGTGGTCCACCTCACACGGAATGATATACTGACCGCTCCACGCTTCAATGCTACGAGCAATCTAAAGTGAAAAAGGAGGGAATATTGGATATTGTGAATTACGATCGAAATATTCCCTTACAAAGTAGATAAATTTTGAATTAGATTAAATTGTAGGTGTGAAATTGAGTTTTTGTTCAAACTTCAATTGCTTTGTGCAATCAAAATAAAAAAATCCGATCAAATGCGGATCGGCCTCGCCCACCAAGGGTTCCATACCAATTTCAGGATTGTATATCAATGAGAAATACACCTAAAAAATATTGACTGACAGTTTGTAGATATGTATGCATTATTTCGTATTAAATTAACCACAATTATAAATTCAATTATAAATTACCCGCTGGATTCAAAGGGCGCAGGACCGGACGGAGTGGCGAGCATTGGGAGAGGCCTATGTCCAGCAGTGGACCTTAAAAGGCTGATGGATGGATAAATTCTCAGTTTTTACCAAATTTCGACGGGCGGACGGACAAGTGAACCTACCAAGGTTCCATTTTTTCTTTTGATATACAGAACCCTAATATTTCATTTCCTCGAGTGGAAATGGACCCCACAACCTGTCGCGTTGCACGCTCATGCCGACAACTGGCCTATTTCTTTTCTAAAAACGAAAAACACATAAGCACCTGCACATAAACGCTTACCTAAGCAGTTTATTCTATTTATCATCATAACTCATATTAGCAGCACACGAGGAACACCCCGGTACACCATACGGTTAGGTCACGTATTTAATTCGCAATTTTTCACCCCTTCGCAGCCTAATTAAATGAGGGGTGAATCGTGCTTTATCGCCGCCTGAAAATCTATGTTCCCACGGTTTAACCAATATTGGTATATTTGAAATATTGCTTAAGTTTGTTAGCATATTTTGGTATATTTGGAATATATAAAATAAAAAACCAGTAGTAGATCCCGGTTATGGGTTCGATTCCTACTCAAGGATTGAAATATTTGGATCTCCTCTCTCTGGTGACAAGATTACGCGTCGTTGAGTTCCGCCACTCAGTACGCGATATCTCCATATGGCCGTAAGTAGGATACGGACTGCCTTAATACTAGGTTCCCGCTGTCTACCGTACTAAATGCGGAATACAAAAACCGTAAAATAATATTTGAAATTACTGTACCTTAACTAGCTCAATATTAATTCAGTCAGTAATTTTTGAATAAGACTAAACTTATTTAGCGGTTATAGATTCAAATTAGATAGGTTTAGTCCTACAGTTTCAGATAAAGTATTCCTAGCTGTTTCAACAGCCTAACTTGAGTTAATGATAATACTGCTTAAGAACAAATTAATAAAGTAATAAAAATTTAAAAAAAACATGCAATAATAGGAGTAAAAAATATGTATTAAGAAATGTCTAAAGAAATTAAGAAATGTATTAAGAAATGAAAACTATCGGTATCAAGGTATAAGACCAATAGGTCCTCCGTCTGATCATAATCCAATTTTAATAACCATTCAGTTAATTTAGTTTTGAAACACTATTGAAATGATCGGCAGATGCAAGTTTTTTTCCTATATTAGGAAAGCAATCGTTTGCATTGCTGACTACTGAAATTGGATTGTTAATTTTAAGAGATTGCTTGAGGCCTCAGTTTTCTCTTTAGTGGTATTATTAGCTAATATTTTTAACTAAACAAGCAAAACCTTGACTAAACAAGTTCCAAAAAAGTTAATAAATTACCTATAGATTTATAATATGTTCATTTTACTCAAGAAATACGTAGTTAGCACATATCTTGTGCATTAAAAACGTAATTCCACGTAAACAAAACCACGTATGACCTAATTTAACATAAAACTAGCAACTTTAACTTGTAACGTCTACATGCGACGACATTCCCTCTAATTGTACTACTGTGTGGTGCGGTTCGCGCGGCGTAGACTGTCGACTGACTTATATTTTTCAAGTAAGCCTAAAAATTATTTTGTGAAAGAAAAATTATAAAAAAATGATTGTTTGAGGTCGTCGAAGCGCAGTAGCAAAGCATTGGATTATAAGCTCGACGATTGTTGATTCGATTCCTACTCGAGGGTACGAATCATTATCATTTCTTCACTCTAAGTAAAAAGAGAAAGACAAAGATGTCTTACGCGAAACTCAATACCGCCTTAAAGGGCTTCGCTCTCTCACTTCTTCGCTCTGGTATCGAGGGAAACCTGGAGACTGGTGAGCTCTTTACTCTTTTTACGCCCATAAACCATGAACAGAAAACTGTTAGTTAGTTAATTGGTAAAATTTATTAAAGGGCAACTACTATTTTCTTCTTATAGATACATAGATTGGATTACATACATCGTACATGCAAAACTGTCATAGAAAAGTAAAATCTTACATTATAATTAATATCGTCGCTTGTCTACTGTAATCCTTAACCAAGCTGTTGTTATATTATGAGAACGTGACAGTTAATGAGGCGTCTAGTTTTTATGAAAGTCACAATAACCCGCGAACAAGCCTTAACATTATTTTATTGACTGGTTTTACTGAAAATTCTTTGCTAGAAGTAAGTGGGAGTTCGATTTTCGGTTAAAGTATGTTTTATATTTTTTAATTTCTTATGAAGAGACATCTCGGTTGAACTTTAAAAATACAGTATCAAAGATACTGGAAGAGGGTCACGTAAAAAGCATGAGGGCCCCCAGAGAGCATGTATGAAGAAGATGACAGTGGACGACGAGAAAGAGATATGCAGAGACCTCTCTCACTACCCCACTAGAGATACATCACAAAGCTATGTTAAGTTAATCTCTTAGAACAGAGTGAAGAAATGAGCATCATTTATTTTTTTCATCATTTCATATTTTTTTTATTTTAGTAAGGATTGAACCACTGCGTTACGATGGTGAACTTTTATTAGAATTCAAAGAAACAAGAATAAGTACATACGTCTAATATACATATAACTAAAATACATTATTCTCCTATACCTATTTAATACATTTTATCAAAAAAAAATATCAACCAAATCAATAAAAAAGCCAACTAAATTTTACTCAGCTACTTATATAATATTATGACGATTGTCAAAAATTGTTGGCCAATTAGCCGCCAATGATAAAAAAAGGTCTGCTAAAAGGTATTCGATTATTACTTGAGTAATTTACTTTCATTGTTACAGTAAGTGGTCGGAGTGAGCTTAAATGAAACGCTAATGGTTCTTTCTATACTCGATACTTCACTATATATCGAGTGGGGACAATAGATACCATTTTTTTTCTTTCATATTTTTTTCTTTTAAGGTGTTTTTTTATGTTATTTAGAAAGAACCTATATATAGTTCAGATTGTACATTCAGCATAAAAACAACAGTAAATAAAAAAATTATAAGCTTTACGGTGCATCCAGCTCAGGATAGACACAGGGAACCTAATATTAACACCTCCGTTCCCCACTTTCCGTAGAATTTTTGTGGCGTGTTGAGTGAACGAAACTCAACAAATCGATTGTAACTTTCGAAACAAAGCGATTTTACGCTAATGTAATGAGTTTGATTCTTATATATTATCTTGGTAAATATATTTCACATTATACTTTAATCATTTATAACTACGCTCAACTATTATTATTATATTTTTAAAAATTATGGTTTTCATAACACACAAAGCCTGACTCACTAAGTCAATTTAAAACCTAAATGGACCCAACATTTGGCCAAAAATCTCTGAAACCCAGAACGACAATGATTTAATAAACACCTCAATTAAGTCAGAGCAAAAAGTATGCAGATTTTTCGGTACGAAATTATACCGCAAAATTTTCAATTTCAAATTGAAATGGGACGTCACAGTGCCATGTGCGTAAAACAATTATTCATTCACCAGCCTAAAAAGTTGGATGGAAAAAAAAATTCCAACCACTCCAAACAGCCGCGATTCATAATTGATGACTTGCATCCTATTATTGACGATGTCGTAGCTCCATCGGTTTCTAAAGTATTATTTATACAAATGAGTAGTACTGGATGGTTTTAGATGGTAACATGGAACTGTCTTCCGAACCAGTGGTAGTTTATATGTTTGTTTGACTGAAATCTATTTAAATTAATCAACATACATGTTTGGATAAAAAAATATTCCTAAATTTAAAAATCCTATTTACGATTAATATAAAATGTCAATAACAGATGGCCTGTGGCCTATTTGCCTTACCAGAACGGGAAAACAAATATTCTACTACTCGTTCGCCCGACTTGAAATCGAATCAACAGCCATTCCGTTTTTTGCAAGACCTGTTCCACTACGCTTCCATAGCCTCATCATAAGATATTCTAATATAAAATAATTAATTTATTATCTTTCAAACTAAATCAACCTCTTCAAGGAGTTTTAATTAAGCGATAATAATAATAATTGATTGAGAAATTTGTTTCATGCAAATTACTTGATTTCATTAGCATAGGACCAATTTAAGGCGTCAAAGATGGGTTATTGGAGTTAATTTTCAATATTTATAATTTAAACAGCCTTTATAAGTAAAATAAAAGAAGTGTGAGTTTCTCTTGTTCTTGAAGGGTTCCGCAGTAGCACGTGTAGATTAGGATAATTTACCGTAACGGTTAAAATTGATAAGTCAAATGGATCGGTTATTATACAATTTACTTTAAGGCCATTATTTAAACGAATTAATACTTTTTAACCAATGCACTAGGATAATTTAAAAAAACCTTAAAAAACACATATCATAATTCTCTAAAGATAACCAAAACTTTTAAACTTTAAACGACATTCAACTAAATTGTTACTGGAAGTTGCACTCATTAGTTAAAGTTAAACTAACGATAAGACACGGTGTTACTGGTAAATCTTCTTTATATTCCCTCAGGTAGTATTGAGAATCACCGTTAAGCGTGATCTTAAAAGCCAAACAAAAAATCCGCAACAAAAATCCACATCCGTTTATTATGTATCCGAGCAGGATGCTGGGAGAGCTGATTTAATTTTTAATTTTATTTTTTTAAAATAGTACACAGTAAATAGCTCTGCTGTACTATACCTAAATGGCTCCACTATAATACAATCAAGTGTGGATCTTTACATTTCCTCAAAAACAGGAGATGTCGGAGACAGTTGACTATATCCAAAGCACCGATGACTGTGCTAAAGATTTTTCAATTTGAATTAATATTGTCTGAAGTAGCATGACCAATTATTCGAAATCATCAGCTTTTCAATATTAAAATAATTAAAATAGTAGGTATAGATAAGCGCTCATATACGTAGATGATTCGTTTAGTTCTATATATGAATACACACTTTACGCGTTCACTCCAACTCGTTTGAAATGAGCCACGAGGGTCTATTTCCAGTTATCGAACAAATAAAAAAGAAAATATAAAAGAAAAGTAACATTTCCGCATAATTCCGGGTCAATCGGTGACCCGGCGCTGAGTAGCCGATATAAAACAACCAAAACAAATTATAATTTGCGTATGTATCGCCCTTAGCCCGGAAACAAATTGAAGTCGACAGGGACTATGGAAACAAAGTTTTTCCTCATCATACCGAATATTTACTTTGGATTTTGTTAGACCGACGATTTTTTTCTTTTGCTGTAGGACATTTAGAATTACTTTGTAAAAAACGAACAATATATATATATATATATATATATATCTCTGCTCTAGCTGTCGCCGACGCCAGTCGGGTATATTTAAATTATAATTTCGTCGCTCTGGTAAAGCGTGGCGTTGAGTTAGGTCATTCAACATGCAATGAATGCAGAATTCGAAACGACGAAATGTCATAATGGGAACGCAATGTCCTAGCACTAGGTTCCCAAGTTTCTTCTGTCTATATACGAATACAGCGTGAATTTTAAAAAGGTCTTATTTCAAAATAAAAGGGATTTAAAATTTTGTATCGTATATATAAGAATATAAAAACAATAATTTTTATAAAACTATTCGGTGTAATAACATCCTTTCATTTTCCTCAACAAATAAACAGTTCGATGAAAATTCCTACTATTGTCTCGTAGATCTATCTGGTCTGGTCGTGACAGTATTTATTAGAATGGTTGAATGATTTTAGATGACCAGCATAATCTCTAAATATTATATGCCAGTGGTGGCGCAGTAACACCAGCGTGCAAAGGAGGAAATGAAATATTTAACATTTACCTTTACTGTCTCTGATAACGAGGCAAAGCGTGGATTTGAGTTCCGATCCCAACGCTCCATACCTCCAGAAATCGGCGAAAGTGGGGAACGAAAGTGTCTTAATGAGAAAAAAATGTCTTAATATGAATGAATGTCTTATGTCTACCCTGATATGTGCGGAATACAGCGTGAAGCTAAGAAAAAATAACAAAATTGTTATGATGGAAGAATAGTGTTTGGCTATACTCTATATACAGATATCTGAATAAAAAAATGAAATATTATGTAGCGGACTTGTTGTAGAATTTTTATATTTGGATAGCTGTTCAAAGTTTGTAGGTTTCAGCTATCAGTATAGAACTATATAAAATAACGAACCACTGTGTTTGAACAGTAATATTTTTTCATATTGTAAAAATTTCAACCAGAAACAATTCGTACAGCAAATAAAACTTATTTTATACATACATATAGAGAGTTATCTGTAGAATTTGATTTTTTTCATTTTCACCCTGCATATAGCAGGATAGGCAGAGGGAATCCATTTAATATTATTTATTGCATTTAACATAAAATAGTGTACATTAAAAAAAAAAAAAACTTAGCCTCGGTGGACTTACCCCTATAAAATATTTCTTCCAGCCAACCTTTGGAAGTGGATGAAAGTATATAGCGAAAAGACAAAATACGCAGTATAACCTTGTGCTAAATAGACACTCCGTTCTCCACTTTCTCCTCCATCGAACCCACAACTATCGCGTTTACAATAACACTTGCGCTACTGCGCCACGACGTGTTTTAAGCCAAAACCTAAAACTTATAAAAATATTACCAAAAAGAAACTCGACCAACCTTTAAAAGTCACAAACATGAAAGGAAATGGAAGACAGTAAATAGATTTGAAAATCATTTAAATTGAAAAGGTTGCTTCTTCGAAATCATTTTTTTCCCTTACAACGGAAAATTGTGAGATGAACGCTGTTTTCGTAGGACATCCGCTTTGAGTAAATACGGTCTGCAAATTAATGTAAATCGTGTTTTATTTAAAAATTTTAATATTCCTTGTTGCAATTATTATTTTAGTAGTATGAGTGGTATAAGTTTGACGTGTCTGAATGTTTGTGGTACCGTAGTTCCTGAGTTAAGGGTAAGGCCACTGTAACGGTCCAAAAAAAAGGTTTTTTCACGAATTTTTTGCTTGCAAAATTGAAGGTAATTGAAAAAAAACTTTTAAGGGCGTTATCCTAATTCTATAGGGTTTTAACTATTTTTTAAGCCAACAAAAAAAAATCGATTTTTCAAAAAATTTACAGTGGCCTTACCCCTTAATGAACCAATTTGAGTGTGATTTTTTTCAACCAAAGCCTTGTTCATCATTGTAGTTCTTAGTAATTTTTTATGAAAATTGGATAAGTAATTTAAGAGCTACAAGCACTTTGCCAAGGTGAGATATTTAAACTTTTACGCTGACGCTACTGCAAAGTGGAACGATTCATCTTACTAAAATTTCATCATTTGTTTGGAGATGAGGCATGAGACTCGCGGTTAATCCCGTCTCATAAACTTATCTTCACTTATTTTATATAATTTAATGTATTTTCTAGGAGTCATTTGCATTTTTATTTCTTCTTGTTTTTTTATACAGTTGAGACCTTAAATTTTATGTAGTCATAAATAAAATTCAATGTCTCGAAAATTAAGGAGAGTGTAGGGTCACTTACGTTGTAAAGTACCTACACTGTCGTGTATATGGATACGAGTTCATAGAATATAATTAGTAATACAATATAAAGTACAGTCTGCACAACAACTTTGTATCAAAAGCTTTACAAGTATTGCTTATCAAACTTACTTCCAACCTTAGCGATCGGTTTCATGTTGATTTACCAGTACTTTACCGGTTCAAACTGGAAGTTGCCGGATCGTACCGGTTGTGACCGGAAATAATTAGTGTATTAGAAATTCTATTCTAGATAGAAACTCAATTTGAAATTAAGCTAGTCTAGATTTGTTTGCGAAATTCAAATAGTAAGTTAGTGAACTACGTACCTTAGGTGACCTGCTTGCCTTGTGAGTGTACACCACTATATGTGGGGCGTAGTACATATCTTAGGTAAAAAGTTATACTCACCACGAATTGCGGCCAGTCGTGGCGCAGCGGCACAAGGGTGTGACTGTAACGCGACGGTTGTGGGTTCGATCCCCACTCGAAGAAGTGAAATATTTATTTACGTTTATATTTCCATTTCTTCACTCTGGTGTCGAGGCAAAGCGCGGCGTTGAGTTCTGCCACTCAACACGCAATGTCCCCAGAATTCGGCAGAAAGTAGGGAACGGAGTGTCTTAACACTAGGTTCCCTCTGCCTACCCTGCTGTGTGCGGGATACAGCGTGAATCAATTTTTTTCGAAATGTCGAAATTTTTATATAGGTACTTGCCACAATTTATTTACGAGATTCTTACAAATTTTCTTTATCCAAAGATTATTGCTAAGAATGATCATTTAGTCAGAGAGAATGCTGTTCATTAATACGTCAACGAGAACTGTTTTATTTATTAAGCGAAAAAAAATAATTCAATGATTCTAAGTAATGATCAGTTTCCAATATTCCAGTACAGTAGTCTCACATTATACAGGCATCATCCCGCAATCTTAACATAGCAGGCCACCAATAAATGGTGAATTTCAGAGAACATTCGAATTCTGCAATTCAAAGTGATTTATTGGACATTTAAAATTTAGGAAAAGCAATGTTTAGAAATAGAAATAGGGTTTGAGGCCAGTCGTGGTGCAGGGGGTGCATTGTCACTATAAGCGTGACAGGTTATAAGTTCGATTCCCTATCGAGGAAATGAAATATTTTACATTTTCGTTTCTCCACTCTGGTAATGTGGCAAACCGCGGCGTTAATTTCCGCCAGGCAACAGGCAATATCTCCAGAAAAAGTGTCTTAGCACTTGTTTCTCAGGCTGTGTGCAGGAAATAGATAGTAATCTATTATCTATCATATATGTTTATAAGCCCATCATGTACAAATTGGTTAGACAAAAATAAGCTAAAACAAAATAAATTAGGATACGTCTATCTAACTTTTGTTATTGGCGCTTAGCGCTGTGACTAACGAGATGAAACCAAAACATTTGTAAATATAAATGTGGATGATTTTAATACAGAATTCGACTACCTCTTATTTTTTTTGGAAACAAAAATTTGAAAAGCATAAGTTTCTCATACTTCAGACTTACCCCAACGCTCCTCACGCACCGCTGCACTGATTTGGGCCTTCAATTTTGAAGAGCCCTTATAGTATCTAATGGTAGGTAGCTTCTGGGTTACCAATTATTTTACTTTATAGCATATAAATAAATATAGGAAATAATTAAAATTTAATTGGAACAATATAATCTTTGATAACGTTTAAAGTAAAATATATAATTATAACTATTTTTGGATACGTGAAAATTTATGAAGTCTATTTTATTGAGATATAAAGTACTTAAATTGTTTAAAACTTGTTCAGGTTCTTTAAACATGCAAGTTCCCGATTCCATTCTTATAAATTTATCTTCTATGCCATGTATTTAACATCCTAAAACCTTAATATCCTTAATTTCACATTCATTAATTAAAATCATTTTATCATAATAATAATTTTATAAAGATTGACCATTTTACACCTAATTTTTATTATATATTATATATACAATTTAATATTATATATATTATTTTTATTATATATATTATTTATATCCGCTAAAAGACCACCGTAATTTTCATTTAATGGAAAAGCTAATCTTAACGTTTGTGTCCATTCTTCCCAAGAAAATAACAATGTGGGTAATCCTTGGGACCACTTCCTTGCCGCTAAATTTTGGGAGAGCGTAATGACATAATATTTATTTATCATTCCACAAGTACATTTGTTTGATAATTATCATTAGGATTAAAACACTACATAAAAGTAGAAAATTAATTTGACGTAACGTTACTGCTTTTATAGTTAATATGACTATTTAGTATAGTATATAGAATGATTATTAGAGTTTTTATGAGATTCTTTGCTTTTATTAAGATATTTTCATTCGTGCCGACTCGCCTATAACCACTGTATGTAAAACTAATAGGTACGCTACAACTTCGCTTACATTTAGATTACCCCATTTTAAGTATAAGCAAATCCTATAGTAATTACAAATGTAGTATTAAAGTGATTCAAACGAGAATACAAATTTAAATATAACAAATACCCTAATAAGAAACAATTACTAAAAAAAAAGTAACCACAAAAGTAAAAATAATAATAATATTAATAAGAATAGTCTCTTGTGAACAACAAAATTCAATAGAAAAGAAAATATACTATATATAACACTAACCTTCAGTCTCTAATTCGCGTCGATGGCGTTTCTCCATCCGGTATACCGCTTCTGAAGTGAAAGAAACTTCTTCCTGGCACTTATATTATTAACACTTTCTACTTAGCACTGACACTTAAACACTTAGCACTTAAACTATCACTTAATAACTTTTGCTTAGAGCCTACTGGCAATACTACAACGTTAGGAAGACTGAAGTCAATTTTGCTTTCATAGTGTTTCTATATTCAAAATCCGTCCAAAACTAAGCATACCGGATGTAACTGACATTCAAAAAGAAAATTTTAGTGCTACCATCACTTATAACATATTTTATATTAAAAATATTTAATTGCCCCTAAATAAATCTTATTAACAAAATTTATTTTAAAATTATAATATATTGACAAAAGTATTTCGTTTATATTTTTTTATCTTCACTCATACCAATATCATAACAACTTCTCTTTATTTAACACAACTTATTCAAATGTCCTCATATTGACATTTCTTTTACTATAAACTCATAATGAAAACCTACTACTGCTAACACCTGCAAACGAGCTGATGAAAACACCTCCACGCGACATCTCAATAACTCAGTAGCGACAACGCAATAAGTGCAAAAAGGTGTTCACCTTAATTTATGTGGCTGGAAGTGGGTCGAGTCTGGAAAATAATATTAACAAATATAAAAATAATAAAAATAAATAAAGATTTTACCATACTATGCGGTAAAAGCGTAAAGCTACGTTTTATTATTAAATTATTTTCTTTTATTTTTTTTTTAATATATCACTTTTGAATAAATAAAATCTAATTAATTATATTATATTACCAAATTCCATAATGAATGTTTCCCAAACATTGTTTCACTGGAATTATAAATTGTTTCGTTGTACGGCATCGAAATTAAAAATAATTGTGGGTTGCGGTTTAAAAATAATTATTAAATTCACTAAATAAGCCTCAGCTTGAGTTATTAAATATAATTGAATTATGGTATTTGAGGCCATAGTGGTTTAGTGGTAGCTATATGCAATCGCGACAATGTTGGATTTGGTACTCTTTTGGGGGAATAAATTATTTTTATTTCTCTGTTTTAGTAAGACAATTAGTGGCGTTGAGTTCGAAACTCAACGTGCAATTTAGATGGAAAAAGGAAAACAATATCTAAACACTAATGTTTAACCTAAGTTCTCTCTGTTTAATCTGATTAGTTCAGTTTGTTTAATTAGTTATTTTGTGTTATATTATCTTCAAATTCTTTACATGATAAAAACAATATGCAAAACTTTTATATTTTGCGTACAGAACGCATTTGTGAATTTCCCTCTCAAGCCAATATTTTATTTGCAAATAAAATTTTACGACGATCACACTCATTTCGATCGGTTTGCGGTATTTAACGGGAGTGGGTTACCGTAAACTTCGTATTATTTCAAGGACTTTTGACGCGGTATTGTGGGTAATCCTCTATAATATATATTTTTTTCATAAAAAAAAAAATTCTATACCTTTTTTCCACATAGCAGAGTAGGCAAAGAAAACTAAGTGTTAAGACACTCCATTCTCCACTTTCTGTCAAATTGTGTGACATAACTCAACCCTGTGTTTTGTCTAGTTAATAAGAAATACTAGAGCAAAGAAATGAAAATAATTTCATCCCCTGAGTAAGACTTAACCACGATCGTCTCACAACATAACAACATTATATTAAATCTTTGTTAAAACATAGTACACAAGTTATTTTTATGTTGCAATAATCTTAATTGCAGTTTTATATTGCAGAAAAAGAATATATCCAATCGAACCGAACTCGATATATTTTTTTTCTGCTGTTCGAATCGAACATCGAATATGATCTAATAGATCGTATTCGATGTTCTCGATCTAAAAGATCGTATTCGATGTTCTCCTCCTCCTGCTCCTCTAGTATTAGATATTTTAAGAATGATGTCTTTAATTAATACATCTCTAGAATGTACCTTTATAAGACACCGAGTAGCTTAACATGACTTGAGTAGCTTAACCTAATGACATTTTTTAATTAATCTCAATATTATAATGTTGTAGGTATATTAATAGAAAACAGGTACCCGCTTCGATTACCACTGAAAGCAAATTAAATTGAACATAAAAACCTGTCGGCATTTCACTATTTGTAATATAACAAACAACGCAAAGTAAAAATGGGTCAGTGTTCAGAGGGACGTCAAACGCACGAGTAAAAATAAACTTTTGCATCGCTAGCCTATCGAGTTTGTTTTTCTGTTCCCATACTGTTCCATGGTTACAGAATTTTCAATACAATGGGCAGGTACAATTAGATATACCTATAATAATATTATTAAACTAAAGTGTTTGTTTGGTTGAATGCGATAACCTCATGGTGCAAACAAAACGTTTCACGCCAACCCTGGCCCTCTCAGGTTCCAGGTTCTGCCTTATATGGAATACTGCTCTCATCTCTGGACTGGTGCATCGCATAATATCAGCTTGACCTATTTAATCGCATACTAATACGTAGTACGTAGAGCCGTTCGACTCATTGGGGACACGATGATCTGTGAAAGGCTTGACACATTGGCTTTGCGTAGAGATGTCTCCTCGTTGTGCGTTCTCTGCCGCATTTATCAGGAGTGTTCTGGGGAACTGTTAAACGCTGTTAATTTTCTAACTGCACATTGCGTCACAAACTTAAATACTACACCATCTGGATACGTGTGAGTCCACTAGTTTCGTAGGTGCTTCGATCCAAGTCCCACACAACTGTTGAATGGTCTACCTGCTGTGTTTCCAGGACGATACTATTTAGTTCCCTTCAAAAAGCTCGTTTATCTCCACCTCAAAGGTCGGCAACTCACATGTAGCTCCTCTGGTGTTACACAGGGTTGTGGGTAGCCGTGGGACCAGGAGACCTGTTTGTCTTTTTCCATAAAAAAGCTATTATTATATAATATTAAATTTGTTAAACTGTAACTGCGATCAAAGTTACATTGGGCTTTTGGAACTAGCCATATGTTAATTAAATACATTCTTTCTTATTTTCGTTTGACCACAGGAACGAATGCATGTAAAATCTAGTTTAAACCTACAAAAGCATTCCCCTGAACAGTCTTTAAATTCGCAACTATCGCTATAAACCGAAATCATCAAACCACGATAGCTCCCGCAAAACGTGCTTTAACTTGTTTAAAAATTAATTTCACTTTTCTAAATGATAACCGCACAGCAGCTCCAGTAGTTATTAAATTTTCACAGTATAGTTGAAACTCCAGCTGTAATTTCCCAGTAGATTATGAAAGGGGTGTGTACAAAGTTCGAGAATGTCTTGGGTTGCAATAGTATTCGAGAAACATTAAGTAATTCGATAGTAAAACGGAGAGAATTTATTGAAATTATTATTTTAACAGAAAGATTGATATATAGAAAAACAGAACTTCCTTCTCTGAGTCTGAGTTGTTCTCTAACCGGTGAAAAATTGTATGTAATGCCTTTTTTTTGGTTTCAAGCTGTATCCTGCATACAACGGGTTGCCTCTGGGTTAGGTTCCCTCTGCCTATCCTTCTATATTAGGGATACAGCGTGAAAATTAACAAAAAAAATCCTTAAGCAAGATCCAAACCCATTACGACAAAATCAATATCTATACTAATATAATAAAGCGGAAGAGTTTGTTTGTTTGTTTGTTTGTTTGTTTGTTTGTTTGAACGCTAAGATTTCTGGATCTACTGGATCGATTTACTTTGTTTTTGTTTTGTATGAAAGCTGCATTCTTCAGAAGTGCTATAGGCTATATAATATTACATTACACATATGTACTAATAAATTAAAATACTTTCTAATTTGACATGCAATTTATTCTGCCATGTTAATAACAACCGTCGTCGCTACGCGACCGCGTTCGTTACCGCGTCATTTTGATATTTATCCTTATGAAAATAAATATAATATAATAGCCACTTTTAGCATTTCATCTAGATTGAAATTATATTTCTATAGAAATTATATTCTCATATTTCAAGCAGGCGTAGCCGCGTCCGGGTTCGCTAGTTAAAGTATAAATACTATTAAAAACTGCTCATCTACACTTAGCTTTATATTTATAACTACAATAGAATTAAAAATAACATTTAACGTTCACTCTGGAAATACTAAGTGTGAAAGCTTTCTCAGTTCATTTTGAATTGTCAAAATAGTCTGAATTTAACTATCTCTTTTCATTGTAAAGCATAAATGTTACTTTTAAATAAGAAAACTTATAAAAATTTGAACGTACCGGGAATCGAATTCGCGCCTCTTGGATACCATCCATGCCGTACATTTAACGGATATCAAGAGATACTTATTCAAATCTCGTGGTATTCATATTTTTATTTACTTTTTATAAGATTTTTCTATTAGGTACAGTTTGACGTAGCGTTTGGCGCTCCGTTCTTTATTGATCTTCCCGCTAGGGATACAGATGGATGGATATGGAGGGAAGCAGCTAAGTAAGATAGCAAGTAGGTAGAGTTAGGGTACACTTGCTAGTGTTAAGACACTCCGTTCTGCATTTGTATATATAGATATATCTCGATATACCGTGACAAAAAAAGTTCTAAAATACCCTAGTAATTAAATTATTAACTAGAAGGAAAATGCCGCTTGTATCGTTACTAACGAGTTAATAGTTATTTGCTGCAAATCGATTGATTTTCCCAGCAGCCACTTAGTTAGTTATCCCCAGATGGTACCATAATTGTATTACCAAATTCAATCCCGTGGGTCTTTGGTTAAGACTTTACTGTGAGTTTTCTATTTAGTTTTATTGTTATTTTTTGTTTTAGGTTCACGTTTCATTCCGAACTGGATATCCTAGGAGAATGAAGCTCCAAGCACTTCGGTCTTTGCATCCCTCTTTCGCCTCGTCGACTGTCATCAACCTCTTCATACATGCACGGGAGGTCATCATGCTTTTGCGTGACCTTTCTTCAATATCTTCGACACCGTGTTTTCGAAGATCTCGATCTACCCCCTGCCTTTCTGACCGCTCACTTTACCTTCATAAATCTTTTTTGGTAAATTTGCCGCTTAATCAAAACTTATAAGGTTTTTCCCGTGGACCAACAATTATAGAATTTGGTAAGAAGTGAGAAATAACAATACAATCGTGAAGTTGGCACGGTACGCTCGATGAGTGGAACTGACTCTACTATCTTGGAATCGAACCGGTGACTTCTAGAATTCCAAATCTTTGTCTCCATACATACTCGTACATAAAAAAACTGTAAAAAAATACTAAACCAGTATAAAGCTACATTTTCTTGTATGCAAAACATATACACCTGCACTAATGAGTTTAAAAACAAAGATCTTTCTCACCGATCTTATATCTGCAACAAAGCCCGGCTAATTAAGGTTTAACAAGCACCCAGTTAAATGGCGATACATTTGACCCCGACTGAGAATCGAACTCGTATCGCATCGTCTCGGGCTAATGGTTAATTAAAAGTGAAACTAACTAAAGAAGTTATTTGGTAACTTATTTTCAACTCAATTTTATTGTGTTAAGGTTCAAAATGATCTGGTGAATGTTTGTTATAAATAGAATGTGTTTTAACATGGGATATGCAACTTTATATGGTTTCTTATAGAACAAATAAGCTTTAAGTATGTAAGTGTGTAATATAAACACGACGGTCGTAGGTTCAGTTCTCTCTCGCGAAAATTAATAAATTTTATTTCTTTGTCCTGATAACAAAATAAGCAGCTTGGCAAATGTTTAGATTAAAAAAGTCTATTAATATCTCGAAACTTATCGATTTAGTTATGCAAAGAAACAGTCAGGCAGGCTTCATAAGCATTTTAAAATATTGATTTGAGTGGTATTCAAATTCTATTATAGTAAAATTTTATATAACACTTTAGTAGGACCTTCCAATTTTCAATTTTTGTAAAAAACGCCGATATAGGTAGGTACATACGTGAGGTTTTAAGCAAAAAGTATAATATATTTTGGGTTAACGGTTAAAAAGGGTGTATTTGCTAAGCTCTTAGTCTCTGATGAGTAGACAATACATGTTAGATTTTTTTATTTTGTTTTTATTAAAAGAAAAAAATTTGGAATGAATATTAAACGTATGCTGACGTATCTTCAATTTCTTAGTTCTTTAAGATTCATGCTGTATCCCACATATAGCAAGGCAGGCAAAGGCAACTTAGCGTTAAAACACTTCGCTCTCCACGTTCCGCCCGATTTTCAGGCCATAGCGTCTTAAGTGGCCGAACTTAACGCCGTGCTTTGTTCACATACCACAAGCCATCATTTTTTGGGCCTAACGCTATATCCCGCATACAGCAGTGCAGGCAGAGGGAACCTAGTGTTAAGACACTTTGTACCCCATATTCCGCCAAGTTCTAGAGGCATTGCGTGTTGAGTCTGTGATGATAAGCCTGCACCGCTACTAGTCTCCACGTCGACCTAAAATAAAAATAATACATTTCCGCAAACATATTTATAACTTGTTTATAAGGTGAAGTGATAAGTCACCTTCTTGCTGACCGAATTGCGGAGATTACCGTCACTAACAGATAGTATGTAGGTAGAACAACGAAAATATAATTTTTTTAAAGACTTAAACATCAATATAGAAATCAAATCAAATCAGCTTCACGCTGTATCCCGCACTCAGCAGCAGCAGGGTAGGCAGAGGGATCCTAGTATTCAGAAACTCCGTGGAGACATTGTGTGTTGATTGGCGCAACTCAACGCTCGCAAAATATCAATATTAAAAAAATATAATAAGCACAATATTTTAAACACTTAAGAACCACTTAAACAATAAACAAAAAATGTTTCACCTTGTACAAGTAAATCATTGAAGGCACTAGAAAATTTTTAATTAAAAACGTGTTGTTCTAGCTGGTAGCGGCCCTAGTTAATAAATATTTTTTAATTATCGACCTCCTTTATCAACAGCCATCCTTTTGTTTTCAATCACTTTTATATTAAAAAGAAATAATAATGAGAAAAAGCCTTTATTTAATAGATATTTAAGCTATTTTTTTTGTAACTTCACACTGTATCCATCGCCTATCAAGGTAAGCAGAGGTATCCTGGGAACCCAGTGTTAAAACATTCCATCATTAGATACTGCCGTTTCCCACTTTCCGACGAATCTTGAGCCATTGTACATTAAGTGGCGGAATTCAACGTTAACAGAGCTAAAATGGTTAACAGAGCGAAGAAATGAAAATATTAAAGAATTCATTTATATTACTGTCATTAATAAAGTTTTTTCTCTCAAATATATACAAGTTGAGACGTGTTTTATTTGTACCATATCTTAATAGAGAGCCTACACATAAGCTTTTATTATATAGTATTTTTAAGCTAAAATTGTGTTTTCACCGAAAACCTTTTAAAGACACGTCAACTTCCATCACGTTTTTGTAGAGACATTAACGAGTGACTCGCAAAATTACTGTTGGCAAATGAAGCGGAAAAAAGGAAAATGCCCGACGACTTTTCAACTCTGCGGAATAACCTGTCTTTCATGGCTTTACGAGTATTATTTTTAGTTTCACGGTGTCCGACGTACATCAGGGTAGGCACAACCCAGAGTAGGTAGGGTAGACCTAGTTTACCCTACCAATAAACCTACCAACCTAGTTTTAGGACACTTCGTTCTCGACTTGCTGCTTAATTTTCGAGACATTGCGTCTCAAGTAGCAGAACTTAACGCTGCGCTTTGTCTTGTTCCCCGAGTCGTCCACAATTGTAGTTGTGGACGACTCACAGTCCTCATCTATTACAGTCCTCGACTTACAGTCCTCATCTATTTTTTTTTTATATTTACGAAATTTTAATCAATGAATTATGTCATCACTTAAGTAGGTACTGTCCAAATAAACCCAAAAATTGAAATAAATAACTATAAAATTCAACACACACATTTCAGTATAAATACTACAGAAAAGACGAAGATTCGAAATAAACAACATTAAGCTTACCTACTCAAAAAGTGCTTTCACAAAAAAAAGAAACATCCTTAAAATATTTATGAAAAGCAAGAAAAAACGTGTAAAAAAATATAAGGCGTCAAGAGATAATCAAATTTGTTATTTCATCCGAATCGGATATACGAGTAGCTACACAGCCAGTCCAAAGTATAGACTTGACCTACTTAAGTGACCCGTATCTCCTTTTAAATGAACCTCCGCAGGGAAAATGGAGAGTTCCTATTAAATGGACAATTTACCGCTGGAGCGTGAGACCGTTTACAATGTTTATTTTGTTATTATTTAGCGTAACTCTGTCTTCATCTCGTATATAGCATGAGAACCTGGAATTTTTGAGATTTGACATAGTATGTTGGCGATTTTTTTTAATATTTTTTTGCATTTTGTGGGAATCGAACTTACAACCGTCGGATTTACAGTAAGGCGTTATGCTGCCATGCAAAGACTCTTTATACGTTTGGGCGCAAATGCTTATCTTAGATACCACTGGTATCAATGGAAAAAATATTTTTCTTTGGATAGTCAATTCGTTAAAGTAGGCTATATTACAACACCTAAATTATTTCCATTCAACCTCATATCGGGCACTTGGAATATGATATGTCTTAATTAACTATATTTAATTACGCGAGCGAAGTCACAGAAAAGTATATGTATATCTACGTCATTGTGCAGAGAGTGGAGAAAATTACATTTCTCTGTCCTATTTTACTAAGATAAAACTTGAAACAAGTACAATAGAGCTTGCCACTTCATGCTGCAGTAAAACTACAATTTATATCAACTAAGTGCACATTAAATAATTTAAATCCGTGTAAAATACGTACACTATTAAACAAAAGTTTGTTCCTTGCTTTAATGTTACATTAAATCTCTAGGAGCTGTTACGCGAGCTAAGTATTAAAGATGCATTAATTTCACGGTAAAATCCTGTTTCCTTGTGTTTTTTTAGCTTCACGCTATATCCCGGCAATGGTAGAGGGAACATGGGAACCTACTGTTAACACTACGTTGCCCACTAAGATATTCCATTCTCTACTTTCTACCAAATTCTAGAATTATTGAGTGTTGAATGGCGAAACGGTTACCAGATTGAGGAAATATTAAATTTACATTCGCCCGGGAATCGAATCCACCACTTTCACGTCTACAGTCACACACTTGTGCCCCTGCACCACTACGGCATACAGTATGCTTTTTAATAAACTTGTTCATAATTTTGAAAATATTAAATTCATCCAGTCGATAGTAAGGCAATGGCATGTCATTTTCAAACTAGATAAACAAAAGGAAACTGCTTTACACTTTTTCCTAATATTAATATGGAGCATCACTACGCCAAGACCTCAAGTTGAAAGTTAATCATTATTTTAATTATAAATATTTGCACGAGATTCGAACTGACAACCAATGAGTTAAATCGTGCATTATAACTGCACTATATAATATTCATTACAACACCTTTAAGGGTCTATTATAAAATAAGCGTTTCTCAAATAAAATAAATTAGTTAATATTAGACCAATTTTTGGGGTCGAGGTCTCTTTGACACATGACAAGGGGCTAAGTTATTTAGTTTGTAAAGGCCGCACTGACCGGAATGTTGAAAATATTTGTAGGGTTATAGGTATTTGTATTTATGTACGCGTACCTACATATATGTATATAGCTAAGCATTTTATACCGAAATATATTCTGCTATACTCGAATATAAACGTTTTAGGTCAGAAATGTTATATTTTTACGATTATAGTGATTGTAATTCTTATGGGCTTAATTTACACTTTCTTTGCGTGAATTTTATAATGTAAAATAGGAAATTATTTTTTTCCCGTTTTCATTGCCGCAGAATTTCGAGAAATCCTCTCTTAGTGCCCCCCTACGCTGCATAACCTACATACCAAATTTCAACTTTCTATGTCCAATAGTTTTATCTGGTTTAAATAGTATATATAAATGTATACTCTACGTACGTCTCTTCTGTATAATAAATGTAGTAGTGTATAATGTACTTAGTTATATTTAGTTTAGCTTTTGTTAATAAATCAATTAATTACACTTCAAATAGATTAAATAACATAATTACAATTGATTTAGTACAATTTTTCACATAAATTATCATAAATTTAAATATTATTATATATTAATAAAATTCTAAATGAAATAAATTGTATCATAAATAATAGATAACATTTTATCTATGAAGTTTATAATGTCGCTAAATTGGTGCAACAATGACGTATTTGCCCTTCCACCACAACTGGCCTTATAGCATGATTTATTGATTGTAATATGATATGATGATATAAAATATACGCATAATTAAGCAGAATCAGCAGAGAAACTAGGTGTTAAGACAATATTTCCCACTCTACTTCCAATTCACGAGACTTAACATGTTGAATGACGGAATTAAACGCTGCAAATTGTTTCTTACCAGAGCGAGGAAATTATATAAATTCACATTCTGTCACGCACAGTCATACTGCACCACGAATGCCATATAATAATGGATATAAAAGAAACATTTATATTTCATTAAAAATAGAGACTGGTGATGGAACTTTTTCATTCGTTAATTATTAAAATTTTAAAAGCGATCTCAGTGGAACACTGCATGAAGTGAAATATAATCTAAAACATATTTAAAAGGAAACTATTATTTATTTCTTTATGAATCCATTATTGTGGGGTGTCACAACATCTGATTTCAAACACGATGGTTGTGGATTCAATACCCATGAGATGAATTTTCACAACACAACATATTGTATAACAACCTCACTTCAGAAATTTCAAAAACAAGGTCCTCAATAAAGAACAAAATTATATTAAAGATTATTGAATAATCGACAAATTAACGAGATTCCCCGAATATTCCGAAATTCCATTTTTAATTAAATATTGTATTACAGTGCATTAATATGAGCGATATTTCGCAGAAAATACGATAAACCCGCTTTTTATGTATACAATAATTATAACATAGTTTAAGTTTCATTTTTTTTTTTAACTTCACACTGTTTCCCATACAAAGCAGAGTAGGCGGAAGGAACCTGGGAACCTAATGTTAAGCTACTCGAAAATATTTCATGTCGTGTCTTCGAAGATTTATTATTTATTTGAAAAATCCTTTATCCAGGGGACAAGGTAAATTAAGTGTTCAAGAACGTTTAGGTTTCTACTCTCTATTAACATTTTACTATGTTCAAAGCTAAAGAAATTTTTGACGTCCCAAGCGAGCCTCGATGGTGCCAAATCTATACTAATTTTTATTTATATTATGAACACCCTAATCTCAGGACTTACTGGTTTAAATTTTAAAAAATCAGCCAAGTGCAAGATTGTCTCACCCACCAGATTTACGGACAATCAAATGACAAAATGATATATGGCTATTAAAATTCCGTTATAACCTTGAAATACGGAATCCTAAAAATATAATGGTACTTGCGATCAAAGTTACTATAGGCACAAAGAATGTGTCATTTGTCATACGTCACTTTTAATTAATTCCATTTTCAACAGAGGTAAAAACTAGAAATATATCAAGCGAAAAACATATGAATACTATAATCAATGCACGGTGTCTGGATTCCTTCCGGCTTAGCCTCAATTACATTCAGTTTCAGTGCATCGACTGTCTGTAGCGGAAGGCACTCTCTACCGGAAAAGCGAGAAGCTGTACGCATTATTTGTTTTAAGATGAATTATACAATATGGGTAGTTGTTTGTTTGAAACGAGAATTAATTCTAAAAATTAACTAATTAATTTCTTTTTTTTTCACAATCACTCCGTTCTTCATTAAGACATTTCCATTTCCATTTTTTCGTCGAGTTATTGTGCGAAATTCAATGCCGTAAAAGTAGCGTTAAAATTATTAAATATTTCACCGATGGCAGGTTATAACAGTCTTAATTATACATATTGATTAAATCTATAGTTACTAAAAATCCATCAACGAATAATTTCCTGGAAAACATTAAAGCTATATAACCAGCTGACTGTAAACGTGACGCTCGTGGATTCGAACCCCTCTCGGGGCAACAAATTATGCTGAATACAGCATGGTGTTGAAAAAAAGGAATATTTATGAATTTTTCACATTTTTTTCTAAATAAATTCTTTACTTTAGAAAATAATATTCATTATCATTTTATTATATAATCCTAATTTCACAAATCGATACTAGACTTGTGCTAAGCTAAGGCTTACAATTTTAAGCTGCACTATACCTTAAAGCATTTGGATGAGAGGATAGACTGTGTACAAGGAAAAAAAACTTCCATTAAAATTGTACTACAAAACGTCTACTGCCTTCCAGCTATTGGAATTACGTTTACACACTGTCTGGGCTTGTTCCGGAATTCTACGAGTATTTTTATAAATGCAGGAAGTACCTAAAATGTAAATCCATTTTAGTCTTTTTTTAGCTGCGTACAGTATGTAGCAGGATAAGTAGAGAGAAAATAGTGTTGGTGCCCTCCATTCCTACTTTTCACCTACTTCCATTTTCGAAACGGAAGTGGTGGAACTCACTGCTGCGTTTTGTCTTATTACCAGATCCAAGAAATCGTAATAATTAATTCCTGAGTACAAATCGGTCCCACAACAGATGACGTGCTCTTACGACGTTAAATTCCGTCACTAAACATATAATGACTCATGTGCTTTGAGATTAGATTCTCTCTGCCTACAAAAATAATACTTACATTATTTTATTTTTTATATTAAAAAAATATGTTAATAAAAAGATTCCCGTTTTAGAAACTTCCTTCCAGCCACTTATTTCTATCGAAAACATACCCTAAATGAAATGCTATACAAGTTAATAAATAACGCGGTGAAGTTTGCGTGCGGTTGTATTTATTACGGCTTCGAACCTACTATCCTCTGAATAATGAATCACTGCACGCGATGTTATATATAGATTTTGCGTTTAAAAATAGCATTTTAGTTATCAGTACCTGTAGATAATGCATTATAACAGCAATTATGGAATTAAATTAGTTTCAGAATTATAATTTATAAAAGTTATCAATCTTAATTTTGTGGATATTTGTTTGGATTCATTTTTTTTAAATGAATTTCAATTATAAGTTTGTAATAAAATTTTTGTGTGATATAACTACAACATTTCACTTTTCGGAATTTTCCGTTTATTTGTATTGTAAGTTCTCATTTTGTGACAAATTTCATAACTTTAGGACCATGCGAAGTATCCTATAGGTTTTAAGGAAGTTAACTTCCTATAATTCATACGAAATGCAACAATCAAGTCATAAATGCTCGTATCTTTTGATAGCTTGATTTTTGCATTGCTTCAAGAGACCATAGACCTAAATATTTAATATTCATTTCAATTTCAGTTTGATACCTCAACGCCATCTCGAGTTAAATGATCTTGACAGATGGACAGGATGAACCACAAAGTGATCAAGTGATAAGGGTTACGTTTTCACCTTTCGAGGTACGGAACCCTAAAAAACACCAGCATAATCTATAGCTAAGCGTCAATCACAATGTAAACATCGCTTTGGCCTAGGCTCTAAATTTATAGCCCCATTAAAGTTTATCCTGTGGCCGCGACTGTCGTTTATTTGATACAACCAGAAACGTCAAATTTAACTGCATATTAGACAAATAACCGTTTGGTAATGGCTTTGTGTGAAACTAACTAATACAGTTATTTTAACAGCACTTGTGACAGTGGTTAACTAAATAGTGATTGGAATTTGAATTGGATCATTTAATAATGCCGTTGCGTTTGTTTTTCACGTTAAAGTTATATATTTTTATATTTTATTATAAGTTATAGCTTCATATTGTATCTGCACGGGTAAGCAGAGGGAACCTAGGAACCTACTGTTAAGACACTCCGTTCCCCATTTTCTTCTTCTGCTGAATTTTGGAGGCATTGTGTATTGAGTGGCGGACCTCGGACCAGAGCGAAGAAATGGAAATATACATTTAAATGAATATTTCATTTCCTCTAATGGGGATCGAACCCACAACCGTCGTGTTACTCCTCCTTACATCCTTGTGCTCCTGGGCCACGACGGCCTTTAATTGTTCCTTGTTAACTTATGCCATTGTTACAATAAGTATAGGATACAGAAAAGAACCCTGACGTTAAATTAGTAACTAAAGTACCGTAATAATAGACTGCTACTTAACTAGGTAATTTAAAGAAGTAAAGAGGGTGAAACATTTAACAAGTAATAAATACATTTCTTGCGTTAAATTGGTCAAATATTTTTTTAATTATATATAAATATTAATAAATATGAGGCCGTGTGAGTGCAGGGTACAAGAGTGCGACTATAAATGCGACGTGGGTTCGATTCCCACTAGGGAGATGAAATATTTAATATTTTCATTTACCTTCGCTATGGCAAAGAGAAAAAGCGCGGCGCGGAGTTTCATCACACAGCTCACAATGCCTCGAGAATTTGTCGGAGAGTGGAGAATGGATGTGTCTTAACGAGAATGGAGAGATTCAACACTAAGTTCCCAAATAGTACTAAGTTCCTTTTTAGTGTAAAGCTAAAAAAATATATATATTTTTATTTCCTCGATAGCAAATATTTCAAAAATTAAGCAGAGAGTGAGGTACGTAGAGTTTGATACTCCGTTCCCTCTAGTAGTGGTAAGATTCACCAAAAAAAAAAGAAAAATGTATTTAGGTTCATATTTAGCAAACTCTCTATGTACATTAAAAAAAACTAAAGAAATGAGAAATTAAACAATTATCTGAGTAGATGTAATTTTGTGGTAACAAACTGCTAATTAACCACTTACCACAGACAGGACATTATAATGACGTACTTCCTATTATAGCCATGTCAAAACAATGTTGCTGGATTATATACAGTCGTTTTACATAAAGCGTTTTTTTTTTTAAATAGTATCTAGTAATACGAAATATTTTCATTTAAACATATAATATAGATTTTTTTCCTTTATATAACAGAATTGCCTAAAGCTTTGCGTGTTGAAATTCAGAACTCGTCTTAACTTCTGTTTCAATAAGTATCATACTCCAAAAAGAGCAGAAAAAAATGTAGACTAAAGAAAATAATTAATTATTACTTTCTGCCTACGCTACAAAATGTTTGAGATACTTCAGTTAAATCACATTAAGATAACGTATATAGGGATGTTATAGGTAAATAATATTAATATTAATAAGTAACCTATTTATTAATAAATAATAAAAAGTAACATATGTTCCAGCCCTTATCCCTTACAATTCCTTGATTAATTAACCGTCTGTAGCAAATTTAATTGCTATTGTATTCAATAATGATTGGATTTTTTAATAATAGTGTCACGCCTGGAACTATGGGACGGTTCAGTTTTTAATTATCGCTTACAAATTGTATGCTTCTTTCTTTTAACTAAATTACTTGAAATGACGCAAATAAAGTTTAATAGGTTTGTCATTTTGGTGAAGTTAGATATTCCAGTGATTGGAATGATAATACATTCAGATAGATCACGTGCGCATACTTATATTTTTACCAGCTTCGTTCTTTATTCCGCATTTAATAGGGAAGGTAGAGCAACTGTAGCATCAAAACACTCCGTTCTCCACTTTATATATATGAGATATTACGAGTTTAGTAGCGTAACTCAACACCGCACTTTATATAATAGAGCGGAGAACTAAAAAATATTGATTGCCTCGAGTGAGGGATCAAACTCTTAACCATCACGTTTAAAATCAGACGCTGTGTCATTGCACATTAGCCTCAATAATTAATAAGAATGAATATATATGAATTGGAAAACTAAACGAATGAATTAACATTCATTCATCATTATGAAGAGTTACACAAAAACAATATGTACTAACATATGCAACTTTGTTAAGGTGCATATCTAAATCAGATTTTTTCGTTCCCGTACAAATTTCGAGAATCTGCCTAACCTACCTATAATCAAAGTAAAACATTTGTATCGCATCGGAAAGTTAGACTAGGTCAAACAAGTGCTTTGCATGCTGAATGTATTTTATTCCAACCACGCCTGACTTTTCCCGTTCTCATAAGGGCTGCCCTCACAACTTTTGAGGCAAAGAGGTCGGTCGGTCGTTGCCGGTTATAATAAGTTTTGGCAAACTCGAAAATAAGCATTTTTATTTCAATTTGGCCAGTTTGTCTGCCAAATTACATGTAATAGGTTCGATATGCTGGCAGTACAAATTTTCATTTTATAAGTATCTTCTTTGTTATTTCCCAGTTCATTTATGTTTTTAAATGTCTCGGAATTGGAATTGGACTTGGTCTCCGTCCCAGAGCGAAGAAAAGAAATTAAATAATTTATTTCCCCGAGTGGGAATCGAACCTACAACTGCCCCTGCGCCACGATATCGTGGTGATTTATATATACCTAAGAGTCAATAACATCAGTATATATTTTTAATAGGTCCAATAAAAATTTATTAAAATCCTTATTATCAGGTGGAACATCAAAATACCTTTTCGCATTTAGGAATATTCGGACCTAAATTATAGAGAAAAAGCAAAAGCCAATGGTATTGAGTAATGCGTATCTCGGAAAGCATATTTCGGTCTCTTGGTACCAAACATAGAGACCATCAACAAAACACTTTATAGAAAAATAAAATAAAACTTTGATTGAAAACTAGAATATTTTCATATAAATCATCGCGATTGCCCATAAATGTACTTACTTATGTATTAAATGTTAAGTACATTTAATTTTTTTTAATGTACGTACTTTGGAACGATGGAAGCTTAAGTAAATAAAAATATTTTTTAGTCCCATCTTTTAAACCTAATGAGGCAGCCAGAGACAAGGAAGCACTAAATGGTACGATTGCTACATACCTTTTTCACCTCGTCCACTGTCTTCGACGTCAATCACCTTCTATCACCGATACTGTCTTCACCTCGCCTGCCACCATTACCAATCACTTTTGCTTCATTAATCTTATTTGCCATTCTTTCGTGCTATCGACACGTCCCCCACCACCGCACCTGAACAGTATGAATATGAATACTTAAAATGATACTTATTAAGATATTGCACATAATATATAAATTGAAAGTTAAAATTTACATCAAATTATTTACATTTTTTTTGTTGACGTTACGTAGCATTAACCCTATTACAGCATAGTTTGGCTGTACGCCTAATACAGCCTTCGTATCTGCGCTAGATAGCCGGTCTCCATGCTATTCTTATTTGCTATTATTTAACACAACAGAATTTGAAAAGAAACGTATTATGAAAGTGGGAATAAATGAATTGTGCGCGTGCGTATCGTTTTTTCTGGTCCCAGCAGCGTCTTTCTGCTCCCTTACATTCCCTAATTTATCTATAAGCCAAATTTCAATTTTCAAAGTCCAATAGTTTCGTCTATACGTTGTCTGTTATTCATTCAATAATGAAACAGTTTTATTTATATAGATAAATAACTTTAACAAGAATTATTTATATAAAACATGATGAACGGCGTTAAAATAACTTCACTGAGTAACGTATGGAGATCTTGTTATGAAACTTTTAACTCCACTCAAGTGGATAACGTTGAGATTCATTAGAGTTGGGAAAGTTCATATAGTGTCAAGTACCCACGTGTACACATTTTTAAAATATTGTAATATTATAATCATCGTCTAGTCTACTCTTATTATGGTAAATTATGTTTTAAATGATAATGATAATGATTTTTTTAGCTTCATGCTGTATGACATATAACAGGGCAGGGTGTTCAAACATTCCTAATTTTGGAACATTACGTGTTGATTGGGTTGAGCTAAACGCCGCACTTTGACTTCATATAAGAGCGGAAAATTCCAGTCTATCCAGTGTTAATTGAACTCACAATAAGACGCTTACTGTTGCGATGGCGCTATCGTGCGATAGCACTCTATAATGAGAATTTGTTGTGCAATTAGGTCGTGTCTTGAAGAAATATATAAAAATTCTAACGTAACGGGATTTGAAGCCGCGCCTCTTGGGAACCCAAGGGCTTTGACCAATAAGAACGTTCTCATCAAACAAGGTCGGATTTCTTATGCGCTTGTTGAAAGCGGAAAACGAAGTGTCTGAACACTCTTGCCTTCCCTGTACGGGATACAGCGTGAAGCTAATATTTTGAAATGAAACTAATGCTAAAACAATACAAAAAAATATATTTGTTCCAGTCAAATCTGCACTATTGGCAATATCTGCACTAAATCTATCGCGTTACAATTCAAATAAAAATTTTCAAAAATCGCAAACTTTATTTGAAAGCTTGCAGTTCATGAATAAATAAAAGATAGTGCTACTCTAATTTTTCAAATATTTAGGACAGTCCTTACGGCTTCCAAAAATAATTGACCGTAATATAATTATATCGTTTTTCATAAACATGATTTATTTTGTCATATAAAAATGCTAAACAAATATTATGTCATTAGAATTCTTCTATTTTTGCCCTATTTTAGAGTCATTACGTATAAGGGCCAAACCATTGCTGGGCATATCATTTTTTTAACCTCTCGCAACTCACACATACTGAGCAGATTAGGCAAAAGTACTTTATATACATTACATTCTTTATTTGTTTAGTGGCGGAGCTCAACACCGCTCTTTGTTATATCAGAGTTGGGAAATGAAGCGGTGGATTTGAACCCAAAAGTATCGCATTGACTGTCCTTCATCTGCCCCACTACGCCACCATATGTAAACCAATAGTCGTTGTATTTAAGTAAGCACATATCTACTGTGCCATAATGGTGATTAATCAGATTAGATCAGTCACCTATCTATTTTATACATTTAAATCTGTCAATTGTGGGTTGTGGTTATGTATGGATCTACAAATAAATTAACCACAGACAGACGATATAACCACATGTTTTGCAATAGATGCCATCGTGATACGACTGTATTCCTAAATAAATTATTTTTTTAGCTTTAAGCTTTATACCGCCAATAGCAGAAGAAACATAGTGTTAATACACCCCGTTCCCTTTTCGACATCCATTTTTCGATAAGTATATTGTGAGTTGAATAGCAGAGCTCAACACCGCGCTTTGTCTTTTACCAGAGCTAGGAAAAAAAAATAAGTCCCCCGATATACAGCGTAAAGCTAAGCGAAGTGTGATTCCACGGTGGATAAACTAACAAAAAGTGTTGTGGCTGAACGGTCGCTAGATATTATCTGCCTATGCAAAAGATTTTTACTAGCATAATTTATATTGATATACAATATAACGCCGCCAACTGATTTACTTAGTTTATTCATATCTATATACTTATAATAAAATGTTAACGTATCGATATCAGTACTTGGAAGATATAAAATGACATTTAATGACTTAATATAATCAAAAACAATAATTTTTAAAATATAGCTATAGACATTGTTTTTAAATTAATCTTAATTATTAGAAAACGAGAGTACCTAATGGATAAATTAATAAATATGTTTTCCAATGTGAACGTGTCTCTAATACTAAATAAATCCAACAAATATTCTTAAAGGTAAATATTGCCACCCTACATAAGAGAATATGCTTATGTCTCTCACCAAACAGCGGCCTGGCAAACACTAGCCTGTATAACCTTAATTTAGTTCACACCCAATAAAATTTACTGAAATAAGATTTTACAGATCTAAATGTTCGTATTGACTTAACAGGATTCTCATTAAATAAGTTTCAAGGTTGGAAAACTTATTAAAACTTTGCGTTTGCCCTCCCCGACTCAAATGTCACGTAGATATATTCATGAGATACTAGAATATTTTGAAGTTACGGTACTAACAATAAGTATTCGTAGCGTGGTCAAAATTATTAAGTTATTAAGCTTTTGCTTTTGTTTTATGTTGGGACGTAAATTATAATAAGGTTTTGTGAAAGCAATAAATTAGTTATGAAACTAAAATTGACTAAATTGGAGGTGTTCATGGTGCGGGGGCACAAGCTTGTAAACGCTACGGTCGTGGTTTCGGTTTCCATTCGGAAGAATGAAATATTTAATATCGTTCTAATAATTTGTTATTACGTAGCGTGGCGTTGAGTTCTGTTACACAAGAAATCTTTCAGCCTTACGAAATCGGTGGAGGACCGAGGTGATTTAACACGTTGCCTCTTCCTACTCTGCTTTGTGCAGCGTGAAGCTATAAAAAAATTGACTTGATTAATTATATATGTAATCAACCAGCTTAAAGACAAAAAACATATTCCGTGATTTAAATCCTGTTCTAATAAAACGTGCAAGACAATGCTAGGCTAAATATAATAGCCACTAAAATAAAATTTAAACACTATTAAAATAGTTTGACACTGTTGTGGCGCAGTGATAAAATGTCTTTCCAAAAACAGCATCTGACTGTAACTGTACTGGTTATAGATTCAAGTTTCAATTGGAGAATTTATTATTATTATTATCTCGTCTCTTGCTCTTATATGACAAAGCGCTGTATGGAGTTTCGCCATTCAATAACCAAATGTTTCGAAAATTCGGCGATAAGTGGGAAACAGAGTGTCTTAACACTAAGTTCACTGTGCCTACGGCTATAAGTAGGATACAGTAAAGCTAAAAAATTGTTTCCAAAACTAAGATATATTCAATCTATACTTTTCAAATATCATCAGTCCAATGCATTTCTATTGTAAAATAAACTTTCAAAATTTTTTACTTGTTGTAGGTAATATCGGTCAATTCTAGGACTCGTAAGCAAAAAGAACATAGCATAACAATATAGCGTGTAAGCTTTTGGACCGCAATGCGTCACTTCATACTAGTCCAACATATTAATTATTATTACAAATATTGTTTTTCTTTATAAAATGTAAAATTTTATACCAAATTTGACCCTACTCCGATTGTAGTATGAAACCGTTAGAAATTTAAAAGTTCACCGATAAGCAAATTAACTAAAAAAACTAACTAATTTGAATTAAATAATAACTCTACTTTTTTGAATTATGGCGTAAAAATGTAATATTAATTAGAAACGCATAGATTTTTATGGTTTCTAATACTTGTTTGTAAGTAAGTGAAGCGAATTTCTGATAAGAGCTCGAAACATGTAAGAAAAAACAATCACACTTACATCCTTGATTGAACATGGAGTATTTTAAATCCATTAGTGCTATATTTATATCGTGTATTGTAATAAAGGAAACAGCTGGTGTTGGGGAGAAGGCGCTTCAAGCTTGTGAAAATTATGCTCTTAATATGCTCGAGTGTCATAATATTTTATATCCAGAGAAAAGAGTACGTGTACCTATAGACTTGTTGCTGTTCCCTCATATGGTATTGATAGGATTTCGTAAGAAAAAACAAGATACGGCATTCTGGAAGTGCGGTGGATCACTAATAAGTGAAAAATGGGTGCTGACTGCAGCTCATTGCATTGAAGATCCTATTTTAGGACTAGCAAGTGTATTAAGAATTGGCACAGCCACATTTGAGTTCGACGAAGTTGATGATCTTATCCAAGAGAGGGACATAGAAGAAATTATACCACATCCGAAATACAAGCCACCTTCCAAATATAATGATATAGCACTGATAGAAGCAACACCAAATTTTGTACTAAGTAGAGATATAAGAATCGCGTGTTTAAATTTAAACGATGACTTGAACGAAACAAAGGCTACCGCAATAGGCTTTGGGAAAACTTCATCTACTGCTTACACTGGTAGTGAAACTTTAATGAAAGTGGATTTAGATATAGTCGATAATAAAATTTGTAATCGATCAGTGCGTTATTTGGTGAGACGTAAAATTTTAAAGTACGGAATAACAGAAGATCAAATGTGTGCTGGAGATTATGAAAATGGTGGAAAAGATACATGCCAAGGAGATTCTGGAGGACCGTTGCAAGTCATGGATGAGAAAGTAGATTGTGTTCATACGTTTCCCTTACACAGAATAGTTGGAATAACATCATTTGGTCGAGACTGTGGGAGGAAGATGGCGCCGGGGATTTACACACGGGTTTCAAAGTATATAGAATGGATAGAAAAAAATGTTTGGCCTGATGAAGTCAGTCAGCCAGCAGCCAGTCCTTGAAAACATAGCAGTCATTGTAAGTTGTACTAATGAATATGAGTAATTTATATACATTAAGGGATGCGTAGAGTGAATTTTAGAATAAATCATAAGATTTTATTATTTGTGACTTTTAACGACGTAAATTGAAATTTGATATGCTTGAAATACTGAAGAACTACAGTATCGGATATCATCATATCAGACTTATTCTTTTAAATTGTATTTAGTAGTTTAATAAAAACCTTCTAGTACTATAAGCTTATCATCTAAATAATGCCTAATAGATGTGCAATTTCACTTATGAAATATATGTCAGAAAAAGGAAAATAGCACTCACGTGAAATAAAAGGGTAACATAAAAAACACGAGGTCGCTGCCACAGGGGACTGACAAGAAATACATGTTGATAGTACATTCGGGAACGAATGGATATTTTCAACTCGTCTTATTTTGCAGTTTTCATAGTGTTACAAAAATTGAAACTAATGTACATATTTCATAATAATAGTTATCTACAGCTTCGATATATCTATATAAAAGTTCACAATTTACAATTTTATGAATTTCATCGTGCATCGTATATGTAATATGCATTCCTTTATTTAACTTTTTGTATGTACTTATATAAAATAATATTATTTAATGTATATTTGTTAATAATTAAATTAAGTTTTATCTTATAAGAGTTTTTAAATTTTAAAGCATAAACTTATTTTTTATTAAATCAGTATTCGATGTCGTGGCGCAGATCCACTTCAAGGTAGTGTGTTCGATTTCCACTCATGTAAAAATGACGATTAACATTACTAGTATAACAAAAAAAATTATAACTTCCAAAATCGTTTGTAGTTTCTGCCATTAAAATAAATTCTCCACAATTTATTATCTGGCGTGTGCAAAGTTCATAATCTTTATTGTAACTAAAGCAAATCTCTTGATGTAACGCTGAAAAATAGACAATTAAAGTTAGAAGAAGTTTAAAAGGTCGCCTTGTTACGAGAAATACAATTTATAACTTACACAAGGTTTTTATTTAAACTTTTGCGAGACGGTTTTGTAATCTGCGTTTATATGAGATGAATGTTCTATTCCAATATTCAATTTAGCATAAAATCAAATTTAGTACCTTTAATATTTTTTTCTAGCAATATTAAGAAGATAAAATATATTTCTTACTTTAATTCTTAACATTTAAATTCTCACTTACTATACATATATATAGACAGAGGGAACTTGATGTCAAGAAGAATGTAGTATAGAGATGAAAAGTGTAGAATGTAGTTACAGATGGCGTAGTACAGAGTGTATTCACTGATCCACCCCGATTCGATACATTGAGTATTGTATCAAAAGGGTGGAGAAATGTAAAGTAAATTATTTTCATATGTAGGAATCAAACTCAAAACTATCATGCATTTTACTCTGTAGTTTTTAACTACCAACCAGTAGAAAATTCATGCACGGATAAAAAAAGATAACGAAAGAAAATTACGAATTTAAAATGTTAACCATATCTTTTGGCAAACAAATTCCTTTGAAACTGTTTTTCTTTAAGCTTCCGCCGGAAGTCGTTTCTCTATTAACGTTGTTCTTTATTCAGTTAATAGCTTTTGCTACTTAGCTTGTTTTTTCGCAATTTTCTCATAATATTCTTCTATGGTGTCTAGCCATGATTGTATTTTTTTAATAGAATCTTTGAGTTTCAAAGAGAATAGAATTAAAAAAATGTATAATACGAAATATACGCGATTAATTAAGTTTAAGATTTTTTTTATTTTCATGTTATAAAAAATTAACCTAAAAAAAATTAACCTATATAAAATTAACCTATATAGCCTCCATAAATATTATAGAATTCATAAATTATCCAATGCCATTAAATTGATATTGTTTTATATATTTAATAAGTAGATACTGCCAAGGATCCGGATCCGGATCCGTCGTATGCGATCAAATGGACCAAGCTGATACTGGGGTACACCAGCCCAGAGATGAGAACAGTACTCCATATGAGGCCGTATATAGGCCCTATAACAACTGAATAGCTGATTATGCACTTAACATATCGTTCATTAAATTCTTTTTAATTTTATTTGATTTTATTATTTTTATAGCGATTCCTTACATAGAAGGAACCTAATGATACAGCATGAGGCTAGCCGGACCCAGCAAGAAGCATAGTAAAATAATAAGAATAATAAAATAAGGTAGGTTAGCGCTAAGAGGGGATTTTGTAAATTCCCAACAGGAAAAAACTGTATTTTCCATTTTACGTCTTAAAGTCCACGGAAACAAAGTTACGACCGACGACTAGTCAAATATATCACAATATTTCGTAACTCATGTATCTTAAATTTTGAATAATAAGGTCTGTGGGGAAACTTCAGGAAATTATAGTCTTTAAGATAAGTGTCTCGTTTAATTAAAGGGTTTATTGATTTCGTCGTGTAATATAATGAAAGAGAAAGCAAAATTTACGTCATCTATCTCAATATAGAAATGAAATTATACATCGTGAATAGTGACGCAGAGGCACTAGCTTGCGACTGTAAACACTACAGATTATGGATTGAATTCCCAATACAGCCTCCAGAATTCGGCAGAACATGGGGAACAGAAGTGTCTTAATAGGGATGGAGGGTTTTAACACAAGTTCCCGGGTTTTCTATACCTACCGTGCGTGCGTTTCACGCTGTATCCCGCATATTATTCAACAAATTTTTATTTATACAGTTCACTGTATAAATTAAAAGTTGATTATGTGCTGCATTAGTTTTAATATACTGTACCTAAACATT
This sequence comes from Heliconius melpomene melpomene, assembly GCA_000313835.2. Lineage (NCBI taxonomy): Eukaryota > Metazoa > Arthropoda > Insecta > Lepidoptera > Nymphalidae > Heliconius > Heliconius melpomene. The sequence continues at coordinate 344,154 of HE669653.1, forward strand.
TTTTGCTGGCTAAGGTTATTATTTATTAAGTACAATATTATATTCAGCATCACCTGTACCTTGCGTACAAAGAATCTAGTGTCAATACACTATGTTCCCCACTCTTCGCCCGTACTACGTTTGCCAAAGCAGAAATGATAATGATTAATAACCCTTAGTTAGAGATAGAGATTGAATTCAAAACCACCGCAAATACAGTACAGTTTCAGTAGGAGGGTAAAAATAGAGATTTTTGAATTTTCTCTCCAGCTGGATATAGAGAGACCAGTTACAAGCAACGGATTAATATTTCATCACATCAAGTTCTGTAATCCCGTACTTAGTTCGACGACATGGCCGTATCGTGTCACGATCACAATACATCTAACTAACATGAGCTCATACAAATATAATTGTCATGTTATATGTGCATACGTTTATATGAGACAATCAAGAGACTATCCTATCTGGCCTGAGGTCATAATATTTTTTTTATATGAAGAAAAATAACCTGTAGACTGAAAATCACTCTTTTCTTCTTTTCCTTCATTCATTTATTTTATAAAGAAACGAGAAAACGTTAAAGTTAATTAGTATTCAAATGATATCCCTCAGTACTAATTTAAAATAAATATCTGACCTCATACAATAGATTAGAGTACGATTACTTTTTAACTGGTAATCTAACCACTTTTTATGATGATTCTTACTATAATCAAATTATATATGGCAAAAGTGTTAATAAAAACAAATATTTTATTAACTGTATTGTCTCGACTTAAACTTACTATAATATTAAAAATTTTCAAAGCGATTTCAAATATTTATAATAATGTATTATTGTAACATTTGTAATTTATTCTTTATGATTTTTATTATGAATCTCTTACTCTAGGCACTACAGTAAACCCACTTTAAATTAAATTCGCTACCAATCTATCGGCCCAGCAAAGGGAATGCCAAAGATCAACATAAGATGCATTGCTAATTTACTGGCAGGTAACTGGTGAAAGACAAACAAGCTAAAACAACACACAGAATATGCAAATTAACTTAAGACCTTTGGACGTTGTCTAAGAAAACGGAGATGCTTGATGAAACGGCTGCCTTTGATAAGAAGGTCTTGTCAAAATAATTATTGTTATTGAAACCATTCTCTTAATGACAATATTACTATAAAAGTTTACATTGCCAACTATCGTAGCAAATTAAAAAATAATTTAAAAAAACTACTCTAGATAGTATGTATGAACGTTTGATTGTGATATAAGTAATATTTATTTATGTTTTTTGTCTATACATAATAACAGCAACCGAACAAACACAAGTGCGGCGTTAAATTCCACCTCCAAATAAAAGTTCTTAACTTAGGTAGAAAGTAATCAACAAAATGATCATCTCTTAATGAAAGAGATATGTATGAAGGCAATTTTTTCGTCTAAATTTCTGAAAAGAAATAATATAAGTAGGTATGACATATAAAAACATTTTACTATAAATTTTATTGGATAAAAAGTTGTGAATAAATGATTTTTATAAGAGCTACAAAGGAAGAAGTATTTATTCATTTATTAACTCAGATATCATACCTGCGAAGCATATTGAAATAAATTACAATGAGCTGTTAATCGACATAAAAGACAAACGATCGCTACGATTGTACCTGTAATATTATAGTAGTATGAATTTTAATAACAACTTGTCAACTCTATGTAATTTGCATAACAATACAACGGTAATCGGTAACTCGGAACGCGACATACGAGTATCTATCAGAATCGGGGTAATTTGCTATGCATTTATGTATTATTATAATTGTTTGTAGGGTTGCTACTCGAGAACGATTAAACATTATTTAACGATTTTTTAAGGTGACTGTAAATGCGACGAATTCCTACTCACACAATGAATCATTAAATATTTTCATATCTTAACTCCGGTGACGAGACAAAGCGCGGCGTTGCGTCTCGCAGTGTCTTATCACTAGTTCCTACTATATGAGGAATACAGTGCAATTTTAGGTAAATTTTCCCCGGTTTATGAGAATTTAGGCGATAAAGTCACATAGGTAAAGTGCATACATATCTCTAAAACTGATATAAATTAGAGTATCGCGAAATAGAAATCAGTTCCTTAGTTACCCTAAAAATTCTACATTATCCTTTTCGGTAACGAATCAACAATGCTTTTGTACGAGTAATAGTCGGCTTAAACCTTTAATACATCGCTATTATTGGACAGTGGTAATAAAACGATTAACATTTTATTGTCAGGATTTATAAATGCTTTGGTGCGGTCAACAAATAATTATATACATATTTAATGATAGATTATAAGGTTAATAGTTATTTGTTGAGTTTTGTTAATATGCATAATTGAATAACGGTCGTAGTGGCGCAGCGGCACTGCGTTGACGGTAAAGGCGATGGTTGCGTGTCGATTTCCACTCGCGGGAATGAGTTATATTCTTTTCCTCGCTCTGGTTACATAACAAATCGTGACGTGAGTTTCACCACTCTACAGCTTGAGTAAAAAGAGTTTTTTTGCTATAGTTTTGGATTTAAACTATACCATCTTACCCGAGGTAAGACCAATTGCAGCTTTAGCAGAGATACTTCCATTTCCCAGTTTCCGCTGAATTCTGGAACGGTACCATCGGCGCACTTGCCGCGTTGCCTCGTTACCAGAGTGACGAAATAAAAAATATTGAATTTCCCCGAGTGGGAATCGAACCCTCAAACGTCGCACATATTGTAACACCCTTGAGCCGAGTGACCACGACAGCCACGGTTAAACCATTAACTACAAAGTCCCCAATCCGACCAAGCACTATTTCTTTATTACCTATAGATTAGAAAATACTTAAAATCTTGCTTAACAAGCATTTTAATTACCCGCCGCTCGATTACGTAATTATTTCACATAATTTAAGTTTAATTGTGTAGGTGTTTAAATCACTTAGTAACTATAAAAAATTGTTTCACTCTATGCAGTGATAACAAAATGATTATTCTATATTGAAATAGTAATTTAGTAAAGTGACATATCCTAAAAAACAAATATTTGTAAGGAAACATGTTTGAGATAGCGTGTGGCCGTAAATGTGAGGGTTGTGGGCTTACCGAACTCTAAGGAGTATGAGAGTGGAGAATGATGTATGTCCACCTGTCTTCATCTGATCGAAGTCTGCCAGGTAGGTAGGAAGGAGGTATAGGAACGTGGTGGAAGAGGTGGCGTGAGGGAATCGCATACATCTAAATTAAGTATAATATTTAAATAAATAATTCGTATACCATTTTCAACAATTTTTAAGTATCTTTATTAATAATAGTTTTCAAGGGCGCGGTTTCATATCCTGCTACGTTCAAACTTTTATGCGGTTCCTAAAAATACTCGTATGCCACTTTGCCTCTATCTTATTTATGTTAGTTAATGTTCATTCAACTCAATCATCGTCAAAGCTACCGGCGTCTTTAATCCCATAAGCAATGAATAATTAATACAAGTTCTTTATAGTGGTAATTAATGGAATAACGAGAGCCCATTTTCTTTTATCTAAAATTTGTGCGTAATTAGTATATTTATTATCTTGTCATAGAAATGTATTCTTAGGTAATACATTTTGTAAGATCATTATATACGAGAAAGATAGAAAGTTCTTTATTTAGACACATAAATTTCATTTATATGTATTAAGCTTATATTACATTGATGTATGAATAAAATAAGTAATAAATATATATTACTTTAGGCTGGATACGAATATATATTAATTATTAACATTATCTCAAAATAGACATTATTTCGATAATCTTTATATGTTCCTATTATATTTTTACTTTCATAGTTTCAATAAATATCTCTATGAATAAGAATTTAACAAAGAAAACACTTTTATATACAAGAATTGCTTCTCCGAATGGAAATAATCAAAACGAGCAACAGTCTGTAACGAATCCCGGCAAATCCCGCTCCGGGATACAGCAATATAACTCATAATACTAAAATGGTTAGCGAAAATTGAACGATGAGAATCGCACTAAAACAGTTATTTTTGACGCCCTTCAATATTTCCCCGGGATTGCAACGGGATTGCAGTCGACGCTTTGATATCCCTATTCATCTAGGAAGAAATATATTTTGAATTTCATTGTGGCTTAAACGTTTATTTGAAGTTAAAATATCGTCCACTTTAGTTCGAGGAAGCTATTTTATATTGTTTCTTTTACATTTTTAAAATACGTTAGCTACTTTAATGTAAGTAGTTTAGAAGTACAGGTTTCACTATTGGTTCAGTGGTAGGATGTGAGTTCTAATCCTGTTTTAAGTAAAGTTAACAAAATTATATAAGAGACCATTGTGAAACACAATGTTTGACTATAAGCGTGACAGATGTGGATTCGATTCCCATTGGGAGGAACGAATTATTTTCAGCACCTTGCTCTGGCACCTAGAGAACTGCTTTGAGTTCCACTACTCAACACGCAATATGACTCGATAAATTTTACGGAAAAAGAGGAACGGAATGTCTCAACTCTAGGTTTCCTCTGCTGCCACTACTATTTGCGTGATATTGTGAAAAATGTGGTTATTGTGAACAAAGGATTTTTCATTGTTTTCTAAACCGTTGTACCTATATAACATTTTGTTCAATAATTACCTATTATTGAAGGGTAAACATTATTTCATTTGTAAATTTATCACAAGTGTCTCTTTCATTCATTGAACATGTCACATGACAAGTTTGACAGTTCGTGTCTTTGTTTGTAGATACGTGGAAACAGTCGGACATTAGAAAGCTATATTAATGTACAGAAGTAGGAACTCTTTTGCGTGACAGGGCGACAGCATCTAGCTATAAATATAATGGATGTAGGTTCGATTCCCACTCAGCGGATTCACTATCTAATATGGATGTTCAACAAAAGGCAGTCAGCTCACAATGTCACGAATATAAGCGGAAACCGGGAAATGGAATGTTTTAACACTTGATTCTCTCTGCCTGAGTTGCTATAGACAGGATAAAGCATTAAAAATCATTAAGAATAAGTACAAATTTTGGTTTACATAATACATAAACAATATAGTATCTCCTATAATAATTATAATAGGCCTAATATTAGAAGACAACGCCAAGCTTGCTCTGGTTTACCACTAACGTAACCTATTTAATAAGTCACAAACAATTATTTGTATTAGGAACATTTAACAATATTCCACGCTTTATCCCGTATTAAGCAGAAAGAAAGAGAGAGGTGGGGCAAAAGAAACCTAATCTTAACAAACCGTTCCCCAATTCCCACTCAATTTTTGGAAATGAAAATTTTCATTTCTCGAGTCGTTACCTAATCCACAACCGTCACATATGGGTCATAATCAGAAAAGTGGACATTTTCGAATTCGTAACGTAACTGATAAGTAACAACACTGATAATGTTTGTTACGAAACTGATGTCATAAGGCATTATACACAACAAAATAAGGATATTATATGAATAAAATATTGTTTTTTTTATTTAATGAGACACAGATTAAAATTTTAAAGATTCAATCGTTGAATTAACAGATTATAAATGTAAGAAGAAAACATAACAAACTGACAATATGAACAATATAATAATGCTAGTTAGTAACGTAATAAACTTATATTTCTAGTTAGAGATCACAAAGTTAATGATAAAATTAAATCCACTTTAAAATATATCAAAATTTGAGTCGTTATCACTGGAATTAAGTTTAATTCTTTGTAAGTGTTTATTCCGCATATCTTCTTATTTAATAGGATTGGTCTTTTTAAGACGTTCTCTATATCTTTTATGTATTTCAGCACTTGACATAAGAGCCATGACGCTTACTGAAAATACAAAAATATTTATCAAAAAATTATTAATCACAAAATCACAACTAATTTCAGGCAGAATAAAAAATATTTTTAACTAAATCGGTTGAGCTGTTTCTGAGATTAGCGTGCACAAACACAGACAAACAAGCAAACAAGACAAAAAACTTAAACATCATTATTTTTGGTTACTTTACTTTATGAAAAGTCACTAATAGTTTTTTTCATATGCCAGCAATTTTTTCTTATATACATATCTTCCATATACAAGCACCGGTTCGATACAATTTTATTATAAACATATATAAGAAAACATTGGTACCGTAATTGTGAACTAGGCTTCATATTTTCTCAATTTCGTTACGTAACGAAATATAACGAAATTGAGAATGAAATCTGAGAAATTCTAACCCTTTTAAATATTTGCTCATAAGCTACGTGTTGCATCTGCAAGCACTGAAGTTCTTTTTTGAGATTTTGTAAAAAGAAGCAAATAACATAAACAAGAAAACGAAATTATAGAATACTTACCAATATAAAAGCCGTTTATAACCCTGAGATGTAATTTCACGCATTCCCTCTAAAACATTTAAACCCCTCAACTGCTGCGAGTACACTACTGGTTGTAGCTACGACAGCATTGACTTTTAGAATTATGGTGCCACAACAAAAACAATATTAAACACCATCCAAAATAATTGCGTTCATCATTTAATTGTACGTTACTAGCCCTGAGTAACAAAAAGACAATATTTTGGGACAAATTTACTTAACTAATATATATTGTTATTAAATAATGTATCTAAATAAAAGTAAGTTCTATTTAATATTATGCATAAAGTAAAGTAATAT
>HE669653.1:350923-397859 GCA_000313835.2 Heliconius melpomene melpomene
TACATATCTTCCATATACAAGCACCGGTTCGATACAATTTTATTATAAACATATATAAGAAAACATTGGTAACGTAATTGTGAACTAGGCTTCATATTTTCTCAATTTCGTTACGTAACGAAATATAACGAAATTGAGAATGAAATCTGAGAAATTCTAACCCTTTTAAATATTTGCTCATAAGCTACGTGTTGCATCTGCAAGCACTGAAGTTCTTTTTTGAGATTTTGTAAAAAGAAGCAAATAACATAAACAAGAAAACGAAATTATAGAATACTTACCAAAATAAAAGCCGTTTATAACCCTGAGATGTAATTTCACGCATTCCCTCTAAAACATTTAAACCCCTCAACTGCTGCGAGTACACTACTGGTTGTAGCTACGACAGCATTGACTTTTAGAATTATGGTGCCACAACAAAAAACAATATTAAACACCATCCAAAATAATTGCGTTCATCATTTAATTGTACGTTACTAGCCCTGAGTAACAAAAAGACAATATTTTGGGACAAATTTACTTAACTAATATATATTGTTTATTAAATAATGTATCAATAAAAGTAGTTCTATTTAATATTATGCATAAAGTAAAGTAATATAAACATATCTGAAATCAAATAAAACCATAAACATTCGTAACAAATCAATTCTTAAAAAGTAAAGTGGTGAATGGGACACGAAAAATTGTATGGAAGCATTTTGAAAGGTTTTTTGCAACTAACAACAAATACTATTATTTGCCATAATACATTTAAAATATTACAAAAATCTTTAAGTTAATAAATAAATTTATCGTAAATGGCAAAATATTTAAATTATCTTTAAAATTGTATTTTTAAAACGCATTCAAAGTAGCGGGACAAGAAAAGACACAAAAAGGACACTTTTTCTGATTATGACCCATATACAGTCCAATGCTTGTAACGATTTTTTTCTATTAAATTTTCACTTTTCAGGTTTTTTCTTTTTTCTTAGATTTGTACTGCAAGTTCTCATTTCTTGCTAAAAATCGTACTTGTGGGTCCCCGGAAAGAACCCTATAGCTTTTGAATGCGGGGCGAATTTCTTACAAGTACCTACTGAAATGTAGCAAAATCTCGTATCTCGTGATTGCGTTGACTGAGTAGCTTGATTTTTTTCTCTGCTCCAAGAGACCGTAGACCTGAGTATGACACAGGAACGAGAAATGGACAAGAAAGTGATCCTATACAGATTCCGTTTTTTCCTTTGGAGGTACGGAACTCTAAAAAGATAATTCAAAAAGATATGTATCCTGGATTCTCTAGAAAATTACAAACCTAGAGATAGTTTTGTTATAATTTCTAAGTTTAAGTACCAAAAGAAAAAAATGGTTTATCAATATACAGCTCTTTTTATACAGGCTACAATGAAAAGCCTTGCAAAATTGTACTCTCATCTTTTCAAATATTATATAAAACAAAAGTAATTTCCGTCCACATTCACAACTGACCTATACAAAGTCACCGATCATCACTCACACACGGCGTATGATTTATAGTACGAATGTATGTATTTGGAACAATTTCTATACAAACTTTGGTTTACGCTTGCATCATTGAATTGTAAAAACAATTATTTTTGTTTTTAATATAGGCACACATTAGAAATGGTTAAATAAAATATGGAATTTACTTCACAATCACTAGAATAAGCAATAGATACTATAAAAATATTAACATTAAAGCAGAATTCTTATCAGCAGAATAATTAGGTAAATAGCAGAATTATTAAGCATAAACTTGCAACTCATTTCTACGACAATTGAGCTGACGGATAAGTCTGTAATTTCAGAATGCAAATATATTTTTAAAGTAATAAATAAAAATATAAAAAAGAACTTTATAAAAATAAAAATAACGTACCTTTTGTATAAACAGACATACTAGTATACTATGGCAACGCATTTATAAGGAATCAATTCGTGGTCAAATGTATAATATCCACAAATATTAATCGAAATTTATTTGACATATATCTCAATGTGGAGCACAAATATATTTCAATTTAGTAAATTAACAAAACAATTAACCAAACCTTATAAAAGTTTAATTATATTAATACGAGTATATAATAATTCAGTATATTACTGACATGTTCTTATTTATACACATATCAGTGTAGAATTTCATAGTCTTCGTCAATATTATCAAACAATAGCCATATATGGAATGAATTCCGAGTATCGACAGGTTTGCGTTGAAATGCTTTGCGCTATCACGGCGAAGGGATTATGATACGAACACGTTTGTGCAGCTGAGATCAGGAATATGGATACTTATTTATGTATTTAATAATGATTTTGTTTTATATTTATGTACATGTTTGGAAAAAAGATAATTATTCATGTATTAAAGATTATTGAGAAGAAAATACTTTGTTAATTTTGTTACTTTTTCTCGAAACAGTAATCAAATATCCTATTTCAGCTTTTTTGAACTAATGAATTATAATTTACTCGTAGCTAACTTTAACATTATTGGACAAAGGCTGAGAGAGAAAGATGGATAGATCACGCAACCCAACGTTGCACTTTATTAACAGTTAAAGAAATAAACATGTTATTTATTATTTATCTTCTTTTTAAAATCTTATTTCTTATAATAAGATTTAGTAAGACATACAAATAACAATATACAACAATAAGTTATTCTTTTAAACTATTAACATAATTATATAAGTGTATCATTATTTTTGGCCAAAAGTGTACAAGACTTTTGTTATCATTGAAATTGAATTGCTACGGTTTTACATAGGAACGAATTAAAAGCTTTGTGACTGTCAACGGATTATTCAGAAGATTTGTGTATTATCTTGTTAATTGCTTATAATATGTTCGTATCAGTTTATTGCGAGCTTTCAATAAATTCGAGTTTCATTTTCTTTAATTTTAACTGGGAACCTAGTGTTAAGACACTGCGTTCCGCTGAACGCCACTCTTTGGTTCATTCCCAGAGCGAGGAAATGAAAATATTTTATATTGAGTAGGAATTGAACCCACAATCTGTCGCGTTTACAGTCGTACACTTGTGCCACTGAGCCGCGACTGGCCTCGCAGAATATTAATTATATATGTTATAAAATATATAAATATATTCTTCTTTATTTTAACTATATATGTACCTACGAATGTATAAAATATAACAATATTTTAAATAACATAGAAATTTGCCGACATAGTATTGTATAGGTATGGTCAAAACGGAAAGGCATGAATAATTGATACACCGTACACCGGAAATTGGCTGAAAACCTATTCTGTTGCCGAATTTTAACTTTTAAGTGAATACTGCCAAAAAATCCACACTAACTTTCAATATGGGAAACATTTCCAATATCTATAGAGAGCTAGTGTAGCGTTTTACATTTACTTTTTGTACTATAACGGTTTTGAAACTAACATGTGCACATATTTAAATACGACAAATATATTAAATGAGCATTTATAAATATTACGCAAAAAAACTATTATTGAAATTATATTAATTTCAGCTTGATACCTCCACGCTGCCTAGAGATAAATGATCTTGACAAATGGACAGCAAAGTAACCGATAGAGGTACGGTACCCTAGAAATGTACGACGTCCAACCCTATTTTGCTAATACATATATCTTTAAATCGACAGATTAAATTTAAATACAGTCAAACATAAATGCTTTTCTACAATAATAAACCCATATATAATTTTAGTATAAACGGTATGCTTAATCGTCTGAGTGCAATGTTGTGTACGAACTCTTCACGTCAAAACTCCTAACTCGATTGTCGCGAGCGAGTTAATTGCCGCGCCAGACGGACGGACAGACATTGTGAATTAAATACGTTTTATATATGGAAAACGTTTATTAATTTATGATTTTTTAATTATATAGTTGAAATGCTTAATGGGCAATGTCTATCTGTGAACTGGACCTAAAAATAAGTAGGTACTATTGTTGTAAGGAGGAACATCAAATATTCGCTAGTTTTGAATTCATACGTTTTCTTATAACAAATACTGATAAATATATAATGCTTGTATGTTACATATATGTTATATTGGACACAACATAATTTGTATGAAAGAAATAAAAAGGACAGTAGATAAAAGCCGGAAAGATTTCTCAGTAGACTCTTTTTGGTTATCCTTTAGGATATAATGAAAGAGCAGTCTTCTAGTCGCAGAGGTACAAGCGACTGTAAAGTTGACGGTCGTGGGTTGTATTCCCACTTGGGGCAATGAAATGTATAAGATTTGCTACCTTGCTTTGTGTGGGGCACATCGTGGAGCTAAAAAAATATATTTTCTATTTTGTTAGACAAAGAGCCGTTCTTCTCTTTTCTTTCTTTTTCTCCTATTGAACAGGACAGCATATAATGAATAATGAAAGGTGAAAAAAAAATAAAAATTAATTTGCAGATAGCTATATAAAAGATTGAAATAGCTATTAAATATATATTAGTATTATATTACAGCTTTCGACCATAGAATATTCCAATTTCATAATATATTCCAGTTCGGGAAGGGTTAGATGAGACTAGCTCGCCTAATTGCACCGCCAGACAGAGGCCTGTTGAATAAAATATGAATTGCAAATATTTTCAGTAACACCTCGTATTATCACTGGATTATTTATCTTCTTTTTAATGATTTTGTCTCTTATTGAAATAGGTATATCATTAAAATTTAATTGACTGATTTACATAGCATTAATCAGTTCTTAAATTGTTTATTCGTTCGTTAATTCATTCATTCGTTCTTATATATTTTTTCTCACCTATATGATTATTATTCACACCCCCGACCCTTTCCTACACTTTACGTCCTATGCTTTAAGGTAGCCTGGAAGAGATCGCTGTTTTAGCGATAAGGCCGCCTCTTGTACATTTCTTTCTTATGTTGATTTCTTTTCTTGTGTTATATTTTTGGGTGTACAATAAAGAATATACAGCATATACTTTTATTAAATTAGCGAATCAATTTTACATTTTTAAATATAAATTATTATAAAAAAAAAAAAGAATATTAAAATAAAGAATATTATTATTATTATTATTATTATTAATTTTCTAATGTACTCACTTTCATTCATTATCACTTATTTGTCATTAATTTATTAATGCCTCCATTCGCATTATTAACACACTAACGCCTCCAGAATTCGGCAGAAAGTGAGGAACGGATTGTCTTAAGACTAAGTTCCTTCTGCCTACTCTGCTGTGTGCGGGATACAGCGTGAAGCTAATAAAAAAAATAAAAAAAATTCAAGAGTCACATAAAGATCGTTTTCAATAAGCACACATTTACCTAAAATGATCAAAAACAGATAAACAGAGTAAAAGAGCTTTACAGAAATAGAAAATTCAATATAATTTGACAAACATTTGTCAATCCAAAATGAAATTTCAGCTTTACAATGAATCAACTTGTTATATAAATCCTGAGGCCTGTCGAAAGCTGACAAGCTGGCAATATGATAAATTATAACAGATACTTATTTTTGTGTGTAAATTGTTTAAATTTTCAATATATTTTGAACTCGGCAATGAATTGTCGAAATTTTAATATATTTAAAGCTTTAGCTTTTTGAGGCCCCGGCGCAGGGGCCTGAATGTGTAATGGGACTGGTTGTAGGTTCCATTCCCAGTCGACAAATGATATATTTAATAATGTTTTTTCGTCGCTTTGGTAATAAGCAAATATTACTTTTATTATTTCGCTCTGGTAACAAGACAAGTATTCTTCCTTCAAAGAATTCATTCTTCTTCACACGCAGGATTTACAAAGTTGGGCGAAATGTGGGAAACAGAATGTTTTGCCACTAGATTTTCTCTGCCTATTCGCATACAGGATACAGCGTGGAGCTAAAAAGGAGAAAGAAATTTAATTATAAAACTATTAAAAGCAGAATTGATACAAATTAAATATAAGAAACCTACCTTTGTTTTAACAGCACAACTTTTGAAATACGTCATTCGCAATACCTATAACTCGGAAATTAAACTGTCCGCTATAAAAGGAATAGACCATTAAAACAAGTTCTTATTAAAGTTCTTTATAGTTTATAATTTACCTTACCTCATGGCGTTTGGAATAAATTAACTATGTAACTTTTGTCTTTGCTTCTAGGAAGCTTTTTAATTATTTTTAGCTTTTCTTACTTATGTAAAAGGTAAATAAAATGTAAAAACTACGTCAACAAAAACAACTGATAGTGATGGTTTCTCAAAAATATATAAACATATATAAGATATTTTATAACAATCTAATTCAAGATATTCTTTAAAAAATAGGAAAATTAAAGAATTATCAACTGGTTATTTTTGTCTAACCGCTACATTTACATTATCAAATTTACTTCCAACGTCTTGACTTCATTACATTTCTAGCAAAATATTTTCTTATAAATAGCCTTAAAGCTTTTCTATTCAAGCGCTATAAAGCCGTATCCACAACGCTCGCTAATTAAAAGCTATACCAAACAATGGTCTAACAATCGCCAGTTTAAAACCGATTCGTTTCAAGTTATTGCATTTTTGCAGCTCTCACATTTTTATTGTGCACAATCGTTTGTTTTTCACTTTTATTAGTTTTATTTGGCGTATGAAAACTGTCAGAAACTGCGCCGATCGGATTTGCTCCTGTTTCTTTTGCTATGTAGTTCTGAATGTTCGAAAAAATGGCTTGAATGGATTAAACTATTTAAACGTTTTCACAGATTGAATTGTTTTTAAAAGTTTCCTAGGAAAAAAGTTTCATATATTTTTATGAAACATTTTATGTTGAGTCGTGATGGCCGAACGATAGACGTGGATTCGATTAGCACAAAGATGCGTTTTTTATCACTTTCATGCTGTATCCCACACGCAAAAGGATAGAGTCAAGACACTTCATTCCCCCCACTTTCCACGATTTTTTTAATGCTGTCCAGACATATCGCGGATAACGATACAAACACTTTTATTGGATGGTGATAAAATGCGTAGCTTTTGGATAATTATTTTCAGATTAATAATGCATTACAACTAAGTAGATATGTGTTTCAAGTTAAATAGATCCGTATGAGATTAATAATAGATTGTAAATCTTACCGGTAAATAAAAGAAACGCAAGGAAAAATTCTTATAAATTTTTCTATTTCAATATGCAAAGTTCACAACAATATAAAAGTCACTACCTCTTTCAATATGTTACGTACATTTAGGTCAGACGCCCATATTTAACTGCGAGCACAATATATAACCTATTTACCGATAACTTCCACCGCGTGTGAACTTAAGTCAGTTTAGTGCTGTTCCATGGAGTAAACAAAGCTGGGTGACTCAACAGATAAATCTCATTTGTGCCTCTCTGACCGCTCTTCACTATACTCAATTAGATTACACGTGTGGTACAAGGTTATTTAGAATTATTTTGCATATCTATTTTATTAACTTCACGCAGGATAGGCAGAGAGAAACTAGCACGCAGTGTTAAGTCACACCGTTCCCTTATTTTTCGCTAAATCTTGAGGCTACGCGTGTTGAATGGCTGTACTCAACGTCGCGTTTTGCCTCGTTATGAGAGCGAGGAAATGAAAATATTAAATATTTATTGCGGCGTTTAGTTCATATTCATAAACTCATAACACAATGCCTACAGTATTCGTCGGTAAATGTGGAAAGGAATTGTGTTAATGAGAACTGACTGTCGTAACACCAGGTTCCCAGGTTCCCACAGTCTACCATGATATGTGCGTGACACAGCCTAAATCTATATTTTTAAATAAATAAATATTTTAAAATAGATCTAATTAACATCACGCCACTTCCTAACACTTGATCCGTAGAACAAACTCAAATGAACGCGGGAAAATAGTTTTCCATTGGGTACGGACGAATGGAGAAAACTGGTATAAGAGAATTAAGATTTTAACTCCGGTAGACGCGACAGTTATACAAATTACTTACTAAGGAGATGCAAGAGCTAATTTTAAATAGTTATGTGTTTTAATATGGATTTTTAATTTTAATATAATTTTCTTCTCTTCTAACTCTTCTCGTTGTAATACTTATATAATAGAGAAAGCATTTGGACTTAGCACTAAGGCAATCCGTTCCTCAGTTTGCGTTCAATTTGGAGACATTGATTATTACTGGCGGAACTGAACGGCGCGACAGCCTCAATTATTATTTTTATTTTTTATATTTTAGTAAATTTATATTGGGATCTGGATAGAGATTTATATTGGGAAAGTTATTTTTTCGATTCAGATATTTTTTATTAGAATAAAAAATATCTCAATCTTAAAATCTAATGAAAAAATAACTTTCCACACAATAAGCCACTCAACAAGCAATGCCTCAAGAATTCGGCGGATGTGTTTAAATGGGAACGGAGTGTCTTAACGCCAAGTTCCTCGGTTCCCTCTGTCTATCCTAGTATATGGTGGATACCGTGGATACAGCGGACGCTAAATCAAACTTACTATTTTGAACTGAGAAGAGACAAGAAGACGTTCAAATGATTGCTCTTTTAAAATATTAGGCTTATTGTATTATAGGAAATTTCTTTATATTAAAAGTAATTAACAATCTTTCATAAACGAATTTCTTTAAATATATAGGAATTCGTCTATAAAAAATCGTTTTAGTTTTTAATTAAATTATCTTCTGGAGATTTCTGGCAACTTGAGTTAAAGTCTCTATTTATATAAAAAAATACCTATCAAGAACAACAACAAATTGTTATACATAACAATGTACCTGTTTTATTTTTTTATAATTTTATTTCGTATTTTAGATAAGAAATATGCAAATGTAAAAAATCTAATAACATGATTGATTTTAAATCGATTATATGATGCACGTCGCATAAAACTACAATAAGTACACGCAGATTGTAAATAACTATTTTGAGAACAGCAGGACAAAAGAATATTACATATAAAAATAGCATGACGGAGATGTTTTCAATAGAATACCTATACACGAGCGATCAAACTGTGTTCACATTTTTTATACGTCTGCCGAGTCTCATATTAGAATGACTGAATCGATTGTATCTTAGTATCTAATTTTCTCAGCATAGTTTTTGTTACTTATAGGAAAAAAACTAGATACTTGTTATATATTTAAATAAAACATTTTAAAAATATTTTTTTATTTTTAATAATAGATTAAACTATCATAAAAATTATATAAAGGAAATGTGGGGGTTGACTTTTTCTAAACAATCTTTTTTTACTTATAGATAACGAGTAAGTTAAGTAAACCAATAAGATAGATAAACCTATTAAGTTTAAAATACAGTAACACTTTTACTATTATACTATTTTGGAGTATTCCAAATTTGTCCGGTTGTTCTAGCTAGCTCCCTCTGGCGCGCGTGGACTTAAAACCCGCGTTAGCGGAAGATGGCCGTCGCGTGTCGATTGTTGCTCTGATTGTTTACAACGATTTAAAAAGTTTTTAACTAATTAAATACTATTATTGACAGTGAACTTCGCTAAAAAGTTGTTCTATATATATTTCTACATGTATTTAGTGTAGTTTAACTGTGATTCATACTAGCATTCTCTCAAAAAGTGATACAACTTTAGTGTGAAAGAAGCTACAAGCAAGTTTTCTTAGGTTTATTGTGGAATGCTGTGATAAAATTCCGTTTTGGATATTGTGTTTTAAGAAAACTTTTCACTTGGATTAACTACTCTTGCTCTAAAAGGTACGTTCTTATCAAGCTTACGTAAATAGTGGTGAACTTTTGAAAAGTTTTGTTTGTTTACTTCCTAACTTGGCTGCGCATGTTCAGTTTATAATAAAGTTTTAATCAAGCTACGACTTTTTGAACTTTGTTATGGAGTTTATCGGTATATATATTTAAATTAGATTATGATGATAAATATAGAAATCTATTTTGATTTCGTTGCGGCATGAGATCTAATATACATAATACTTATACGTGTATATTATTACTCATTTCTTATAAATAGTAGAAGTTATAAAATTATATGATTTCAATAGTCTATACATTATCTCGATATTAAATAAAAGGCACTTTACTTTTTTCACGGTCATTCAACCTGTTCGTGACCGCACCATATACAGCCTCCGCTTCTGCCGTTTTCTAGTTTATCTTAAAAATAAAAGCCACTTTTGGACATTTCTTATTATTTTTATTTGTAATTGCATAAATATGAGGTTTTGGACTAATTGCGTTTAATTTTCGGGTAATTAATTCGCTTAATTCAATGCTTATTTAATTTATTTTGTTATTAAATTTGTGAATGTAAGCGCAAGGGTTATGGATTCGATTCCCTTTAAGGGGAATGAATTATGATTTCTTAATATTTTGATTTCTTCACTCTGATAAGTTAGGGCTAAGCACAGTGTTGAGTTCTGCCACATAACACAAAATGTCTTAACACTAGCTTTCCTCTGCCTACCCTGTTATATGCGGGATACAATAAGAAACTAAAAAAACATAGTAGACTTAAATTTATAAGGCCAATTTTAATATTTTATAAAAGTGGTCAAAACAAATGTTTGAAGAATCATAATGTTTCATCACCTCAACCTCTTATGAGTAAAAATGTGTGAAATCAAGGTCATTAAATTTCATATAGTATAGGTAGTTAGGTATTAGTAGAAAACAATAAAATTGTAAGTTTTGTATTGCAAACTAAAATAAATTATATGGCAACTGTTTCAATTTCAAGCAGAACTGCCTCAACCAATGGTAGAATATGCTCATTTGGTGGTTCTAAAGTTTGAATTTGAAGTCTATTTGAATATTAATTTCAAGATTATTCAACACAACACAACAAACCTATTGGTTGGTATTAAAAAAAATATTAAAGAAACAAATGCAATTGTAATGTTTTAGATAAATGTAATTTTTACTTCAAAATTATGTAAAATGACATTTATATAATAGCTAGTTTCGGTGCTTTATATTTGACTATTTGATTTTTTGTAATGAATAAACTATTATAAGTTAATTAACATCTGAATACTAGAGTTTAATTTAAAAAAAGAATGCTACTACTTAGTAATATCATCAAGTTTATTGCTTATTAAAAATTACATTCTTTTTATCATTTTCAGTGAGAACAAAGTTAAAATTAAATATAAAACTGACTTATTATGTTTTTTATTATGTTATTATTACATGTGAATTAATATTTTTAGATATTTGTCATCTTGCCCTTACTTAAAAGTGTAAGAAGAAACTAGGTATTTAGCATATGATGGATTCACCGTGAACTAGCATCAGAGGATGAGTGCCTCAGAGTAGTCTCCGGGACTTGCAACTCAAATATAAGGCCTAAATATTAAATCTCCATTTATGCTTACCTCTACTGTTTGGGCTGCTCTCTCTATGCACCAAAATTGAAATGATTCCAATAACCACCATTCAAGTATGTACTAGAATTGAAATTCTAGTTCTAGACAGCCCAAGATCTTTTAGAAGACTATAGAGAGATTTCACTATATTAGATCTCATTGAGTGTAGATTAACCCTAAAACTATTCCTACTCATTTTATTTGGCAAATTCGAGGTATATTGTATGTATGTATGTTGTTTATTTTAAAATTATTATTTTTAGGACCATTTGTTTCCCATTGATCTGTAGGAGTTCCCCCTGAGTTGAAATCGAACTCACTTCTGTCCAGGTATACAGTCAGAACTTAATTATAACAAAATAATATTAACAATCATATAATATAATAAAACATGAATATTATTTTAAAATTAATGAATTATATAATGCACTGCGCATCGCGACCGTCCTCCAATCCATATTTCATACATAATTGACGAACGCCACTCGTCGCTTAATTCACACAGTACAAATCCTTTATATTTAACAAATGTGAATTTTCATTTCATTGTAAAATATTGGACATATTTCATTTAATTTTAATACACTTATTAATTTGAATGATATGAATACTGGATACACGGAATTAATATTAAAATTAGTCTACTAGTCACCAGACGAACAGACCATCAGACAGACGGATAAACAGTAATCCTATATTATTTCTTGGATTATTTTTTCCTTAAAATATGGAACCCTAAAAAGTATACTTACCCTATATAAGGTTGTATTGTAAAAGCGATGGTTTTGCTTAGCAATTTTTTTAATAAATAATGATTTTTTTTAATCGTCTATTAAAAAAATCGTGTTTAATATTAATTATTCGTCTCGTCATTTTATATTAATAAATTTCTTTATTTTTTTTTCCAAGCAATATACTTCTTACTCGTATATTCAAAACGAACATCGCTAATATTTCATTGGGCACGCGACATTCAAATAAATAAATTTTATTGCCCTATAAAAATAAAAAACGATACAAATTCATCATCTGGCTCCATCATTAGGGTTCCTCTTTAATTCAATTAAGCCCTCCCTGAGGTGTGGTTTTAATTGTTTAATTACCATCTAATCACGATTCGTAACGCTTTGATAGGCCAAGGGATAGATTAATGAAATAGAAACGCTGGTCTTGCGAAAGTGACGGTTGTGGGTTCGATTACCAATCGGCGGAATATATTATTATTATTTCATCGTTCTGGTAACAAGACAAGGCGCAGCGTTGAATTCCTCCACTCATGCTATGTCTCGAAAATTGAACAGTACGATACGTGTGCTTTCTACTATCATTAGGGTTCCTCTTTAATTCAATTAACCCTTCTCTGAGGTGTGGTTTTAATTGTTTAATTACTATCTAATCACGATTCGTAACGCCGTGGTAGGCGAAGGGATAGTCCAAAGAAATAGATACGTTTGATTGGATTACAATTTAGTTGGAATCTTAGGTAGTTACTTAGTTATTTGTTTTTATAAGAAAATATTCGATGCCTACTAGTAAAGCGTTGGTGGTGGTTTCGATTAATTATTTTCATTTCCTCGCTCTAATAACAAGACAAAACGCGGCGTTGAGTTCTGCATATCAACACGCAATGTCTCAAAACTTGGGACGAAAAATGATGAGGTTGTTAAGACTGCAGACGTGCTATGTCCGTATATATGATACAACGTGAAGCTATAAAAAAAAGGAAATATTTGTTTTCATTTTTTACTTGTTCTAGAAATCGAACAAAAGACAAGTTCTACTTTTCAAATAAGAACTTTAGTTCGGCCAAGTATCCTAAATTGTAATTTGATAGCGTAGAAGGGTTTTGAATATTTACATATTTTCTTGCTAGCTACATACTATATTTATGAGAACAACGTGTTCGGATATCGTTCTATTTCACGCATATAAATTATGTACAGGTCTAGCGCTGTCTCCAATCACACTACTTATAGGTAATATGTCATACATTAGTTTATAGGAAATATAAAAATTAATGTGTATGTATTGTAAATCGTAAATATAAGAAGTATTGTATTGTATTTCTTCTTATTATTTTTCCATATAAAAAATACAAATTTATATTTGTTACAGAAAGGTACAAAATTTTCGTGACTTTGACATTTTTTAAACAATTTTTTTCTACATTCCACTCCATTTTTCCATTTTTGGTAACATTTTGCATAATTATCAATCCGGTTAAAAAATGTAATTTAAAATCTTAAGCAATTTTAGCTTTTGTACAAAATGTGATATTCTTTTATTTCTTAAGTATTAAGATATTTCGCCGCAACGGGCAAAGAACGAGATAAATTCGACAGCGCGCATCTGTTATTAAAATTATCTATCCACAACCGGATATTATCGGTTATTAACATCGTATCGTAAATCTGTCTTTTTGAAATTAAACTTATATTGGATGTTCATACAAAATGCTTATATGGTTTATATAGGTATAATTAAATTTTGTAATACTTTCGTTCGATATAGTTTATTGGCAGGCATATGATCGCATACAGTAAAAAAATAATTCAAATATTTTAAAATAATAATTCGATATTTAGGTCAGTCGTGGCGCAGAGGCACAAACGTGTGACAGTTTATGGGTTCGATTCCCACTCATGACAATGAAATATTTAGTATCGAGGCAAATTGCCATAGATGACTTTTGTATTCTCCATTCAACGCGACATTGGCGAAGTGATTAATGCTTGTAATTTTAGTCGCACCAGTAGATCTTGAGATTGGTTCAATCAACCAAATAAACACTTTAGTTTTATAATCCATACCTATATTATAAATTCGAAAGTAACTCTGTCTGTCTGTCTGTCTGTCTGTCTGTCTGTCTGTCTGTCTTTTACGTAATCAGGGCCAAACCGCTAATTTAATTGTGATAAAATACTCATATAGAGATACTTGAGGGTCTCGGGATGAACATGGGATACTTTTTTTTCTCATATTTGTTATATTTTCTATATATCTCTCATATTTGTTATATATCAATATATTATAATACTTATTAATTTGACATGCAATTTATTCCGCCATGTTTATAACAACCGCCGTTGCTAAGCAACGATTTGCAAAGTTTGTTGTTAGAAAACGTCACCCAAAATAAGCTTGCTTAACGTATCTCTCTAATGAAAACTGAAAATAATTTCATAAATATATTTTATAAACTAGTGGGCCCGGACGCGGCTACGCCCGCGAAAATATAAGCCAAAATAGTTAAAATAAGTTAAAAAATAATAATAAGTGGAGATTTATTATTAGAAAAAATATCTGAATAACCGAAATGAACAAACAAAAGAAGTAAAAGTATATACTCATACTATACCACTCGTAGGCTAAGTCATTTGGAATCAGTGAAATCTCCTTCATTATTTATTAGAATGTTACGTAGTAAACTATAATTTCCATCTAGATGAAATGCTAAAAGTGACTATTATATTTATTTTCATAAGGATGAATATCAAATTATAGAAATCATCTAATTTTTGTTAATGTATACAATTCTATATCGGCGCGCGCCATGTATGCATTAAGCAAACTCACTTTGGGTGACGTTTTCTTAAAACAACAAACTTTGCAACCCGTTGCTTAGCAACGCGTAGCGACGATTGTTATTAACATAGCGGAATAAATTGCATGTCAAATTAATTATTTTAATATATTGGTATATATCGAAAATATTACAAATATGAGAAAAAAAAGTATCCTATGTTCATCCCGAGACCCTCAAGTATCTCTATATGAGTATTTTATCACTATTAAATTAGCGGTTTGGCCCTGATTGCGTAAAAGACAGACAGACAGACAGAGTTACTTTCGAATTTATAATATAGGTATGGATAATCGTATAGTTCAAGCGGGCGTAGCCGCGGTCGGGTCCACTAGTATAAATATAGATACGTATATAGTAGCGTAGATTTAGACGGCCTACAAATATTAAGCAGACTGAAGTCCAAACGTCAGTTGTTGGTATTTTAATGCAAACATTTTGAATGACTCATTGTTTAGAGACCGACGCTATTTGTACGCTATGTTTGTCATAGAACACTTATCTGTGTTTATCTCTTGCGTGTTAGTGTAGTAGCAGTGTTGCTTCTAACGGGATGTAGGAGCAGGTTTAAATTTCAGTGATTTTTTGAATTTAGTATTTTAAGTATTTTATATGTTTATCGTTCGCGCTTGTTTATGATCTGTGACTTGTCTTTATTAGTACTCAATGAAATAAAATGATCCAAACTCACTATTACTATTACAGTAAGAATAGTAAATATAGAAAATATATAATAAATGCTCAAGTTTAAGTATTCTTTTTTTTCACTATTTAGATACTAGGTAATTTAAATTCTAGTGAAATATCGTAATGTTCCCTAAACTAATAAAAAGCGGACAATATCTCTTGAAACTTAACCGATTCGAGCAGACGTTTTGCAAGTTATCTCAGAAGTTAGCGACAATGCAACGACAAATGATTTTTTGATGTGTTCCACTGAATGTTATGTTACGAAATCTTCCTATTATTTTGTATAGAGAACATCTATTATCGTTTGGCATAGTACATTTACCTTTCTTTTTGATTGCACATATTGTGTCAGGTATATTAGTTACTACTTAAGGTTTATTCTTCTTGTTTTGTGTCATACATTTTATTATAATTTCAACTTTTATATAGAAAAAATCAACTGTTGAGTTTCGAATCTTTTTCACAGAATTCGTTTCTTTTCAGAGCTTGTGTTAATTTTATGTTGATTTGACAACTTATAAGTGTGTTGCAGAAATCTAATTGAATGAAAAAAATTTTGAATTTGAATTTATCATTTATATTGTCATTGTATTGTATAAATAACATTTGCAGAAAATTACTAAAATCTTCTATGTTTCTGTTGTTTATTTATAAATACTTGTATGAATAAAACCTGACATAATATGAACTTTAAATATGAAAACACAATTAAAATACTTTTAAGAAATGAAATAGTACTGAAACAAAAATTTAATGAAGCCGAATTGATAATTACAACGACAATCACCTCGGCCAATTACACAAAATTCAGTATTGTTCAGCGGCAGTTTAAGGGGTAATTATGTTTGGTGGTCAATTATTAACGAGCCTTGTAGAGAAGAGAGTAAAAATTATGTCAATTTTTGTTTTTTGTATTACAAATTTTACCAAAAATAAAATTAATTACTTGATATGAATATAGCCAAATAGTATACTCGTATACTTAAATGTCTATATTGTTATTATACATAAGAAAGGTGTAGGTTTAGATCCAACAAGCTAATTTAGAAGAATAAATTTCCTTCTTTTTAACAATAAATTGCACTCATGCCACTGAAGTCTATATTTTTATACAGATTTTGTATAATATTTATCTTTAATCTTATATAGCGAAAATAATTAGTACTCCGTTTTCCCATTACATTTTACTGTTTTTTCCTTTTTCATATATTATTTATTGTTGTTTTAGCAGAAACACTGAAAAGTTAAAACTAAACGAAGTGGGTTGTGCAGGCAAGCCACTAAAGGCGTGTTTGTATAGCTCTGTCAACATTTGCGGTCTTTGGCATCGCGTTCGTTTGTTTTAGTTGCTCTCAATGCGTCTTTGGTTTATGGATTTATTATCCGTGTAAAATATTTATTAAAAAAATCGAAGCTTTCTGTTTAAGTAAAAAAAATTAAGTGATCTACTAGATTACCTAAGTTTTAAATGAATGATATATTTTCTTTTAATATTTCTTTCTTAATAACATTTCTTGCTCATAAAGTATGATGATATAAATTATGACTATGACATAAATTATGATTAATCATTCTGTTGTTTAATTTTTCAAAATCACGATTTTAGGTATTAAACACTTAGGTAAAAAATGGCACAGAGCTGAAATTTGAACATATTTATACATTGGGTAACCATCATCAACAACCATCACAAATGAAATATCAGGATGATGAACATTGAGTGGGGAACATTGCTCTCATGTGTGCTAAAATGATGTTCAAATTAGAAGGCCAACGTTTTTTTCTTTGGATTTTTCACCTTAATTTAAACTCTTAAATTGGCAGGACCTACATATGGGATAAGTACATAATATATGCATCCCCTTTA
The DNA here is from genome assembly GCA_000313835.2 of Heliconius melpomene melpomene. Taxonomy (NCBI): domain Eukaryota; kingdom Metazoa; phylum Arthropoda; class Insecta; order Lepidoptera; family Nymphalidae; genus Heliconius; species Heliconius melpomene. The sequence goes on from HE669653.1 coordinate 368,390, forward strand.
ATTCAATACGTAAACGAATAAATATTATGCATTAATTAAAACGAATAAAAACAACAGTTTTATAAAAAATAACATTATTATGTCTCATATCTTCAATAGCTTATCGCACAAAAGCTCTAGGAATGATTATATTCAACGAAGTAGATGTATAGAGAGTGGAGCTTTTACACGAAACATTGCGGTCGGTTCCGCTGCAAGCTGCGCTCATTACGTATCACAATACTCATTTTGTTGGAACCACTCGGGCTCATGTCTGATGACTTTAAAATTAAAGGCTTGGATGTTTGTCAGTTTAAGTCATTGCTGTTGTTTTATTTTATGGTAATATTTATTTAAAAAATAACAGTTTTTGGATTAAAACAATTGAATTGCAGTGTTAAATTCCGCCATTGAACACACATTGTATTTAAAATTGTATTGAGTAGCAGAACTTAACGCCGTAATTCTTCTGTAAGAGCGGGTAAATGAAATTAATTCCTTCCCCCGAACGGACATTGAACTCACAACCATCAATTCTTCAATAAATATAAAAAAGGAACAAAATAACCAGTCCCATTTTTATTGTATCTACACTTTTTTTTCTATTTACTTAAATAAACAATATTTCCTCTACCTATAAATAGTGACTTAAGCACTTTATATTTACCAACAGAAATTTCATAATTACACTTACTTTTTGAGCTTTCGATCCTAGAAGCGCCCTTAAAGCGAAATCAGTTTGTTACGAAGTTTAAGCAAGTTCTCGAGTGGTCCTTACATCTGGCTTGTGTCAACGGCTCAGTTGATTCCCGAGGATCTATTACAGGATGTAATAAGTTTTAATGGGACGAGTTTCAGACTCATTCGCTCAACAAAACTCTATATTTTGACTCATTAATTGCTACTGTCTTTGATAACAATTTTCAACTTGGGTGCCACTTGTGTGAGGTCTAAAATGGCCGTTTTCTAAAGTAATTCTTAAGATGGTGATGATTATATAAATTAGGTTTTGTTTTACTTGAGTTAAAGGATTAGAAATTAAATCGAAACCGCATTTTTTAATTTAAGCGTACAAACTCTCTCTTAAAACATAGTGTTAAGATACTCCGTTCCTCACTTTTCGCCTAATTCTCGAAAATTTATCATGTTACCAGTGTGGGCTAATGAAAAAAAAATATTCCGCTGATTGAGAATATAACTTTCAACAGTCACCTTTACAATTTGACTTCGAATTTAATTATTTTATAAAAATAACAAAATTCTGAACGACCTGCTTACATAATATGAGTTATAGCAGCTAAACACGGATATCCTACAAACAACAAGAAGTCAAAAATAAGCAAACATATAAATATTAAAAGTAGCGTTCAATAATAAATCAAATGTGTATATTACCATACTAAAACGTCGAAGCAGATCACGAAAGAAAATAACGTCAGTTTAATGATACCGGAATAACAAACGGCTGTGAGCGAAATAAAAGTTTCTATTTATCGCGTGAAAATGGCAAAGTTTCTTAGAATGAAACATCAGCTCTCGCTCCCCCGTCATCACAATCATAACTCCTGAACTTGGGCAATAACTGCTTGTTCTAAAAAACTATGATCAATATCTGTGATGCGATTTTCCTAGTAGACGTTAACTCGCGAAGTTTGAAGGCGTCTTCGGACTTATTAATTTTGTTTTGAGTTATTATTGTACATAATATAGCATTTTTATTATTTTTTTCTTAAGGAGAAAATACTCAGCATTCCATGGATTAACGTATAGGTACAGGAGTCATCAGGTTCCAGAGTAATGAGCTAAGGGCAGTGCCTTGCGATCCAAGAGTGGGTTAAGGGATTTCTTTAATTGATTTACATTTTTTGTCTTTTTGCTTGTACATATTCTCCTAATAACTTTTGGTTAATTTAGATACAACAAATGAACAATAGTTAGCGAAACTCAACGCCGCCCTATACAATTAAATTGGAAACAAACTAAAACTCCCAACATTCGTGTTTTGAGATACGTCTGGATTTCGTCTGCTGCGATTGCTTTTTATACATATATTTTTAAACTAAGTGTAGTGTAAGTGTAAGTGAATATTTGATTTTGATCAGCATTTTAATAGATAATTAAAGATTACATAACTTTTTCAACAGCGCAGCGCCTTTTATGTGGTTCATTAAGTTCTATAATCCATATTACAACGTTCAAAGCTAAACGATTATATAAGCCGAATTGTTTACAGTACGCGAGAAAATGTAAATAACGTTCGTTATCTACTAAATATTTAAATGGTTTCTCAACTAAGCTTACGATAGGAATAATAGGAATTTCGAACGTTTGCTGATGTTTTCTATCCACATTGCCATCTCTATTAGGGACATAAACTCAATTACTGTCCCACATCAGTGCAAAGGCCAAACATTTGCATCGTTGCCAATATCAAACAATTGTTATCACCCAGAGACTCGTTTAGAAAGCAAAACAAGCTTTCGACCCAGGAATGAACTTAGGACCTTAGATACTCCGCTCCCACAAAGAGGCGTTAAATGTTAATGCCGCCTTCCAAGTATTAGTATTTTAGATATTTTTTAGCTTCACTTCGTTCTCCATTTTTCGCCAAAATTTTGAGTATTTTATATTATTACCAGAAAAAAGAAATGAATATAATTTTAAAACTCTAATAAATTAGAAAGTGAAAGTTATATTAAAAGTACACATAATTCATACAACCGAATAAATTTTGAATCAACATCTGCATTTTCATAATCTATCCCCAAGTTCAGTAGCTGCAATAAATATTGCATGTTATGGGGTAGCAACACGGTGTTTGCTAACTTCACCCCCTATACCGAAATGGGGCTTCTATCGTTTCTATTCATACGACATTTGCAAAAATTTTGACCATAACACAAAAAGAAATAGAACTTTTCTACACAAAAATTAGAGTCTATTCTCCTTTAACAATTTATGAAAGAATTTGCACCCCTGATTTATAAAGCTTATTACATTTTATACGCGTGAAATGAACACACGATAAATAAAAACTACCATTTGCAACTTTAACTCTAACGAGGTAAAAACTATTTGCAGTTTCTTGACCAGGGGTTGTCATTCAACCCCTTTTTCGTGGAGACCATGAATTATCTACTTAGGTTTGCATTTGGCGATAAATTAGTTGCCACTCTTTGTTCAAACATGAAAAATTGTCAACAGTTTTTTAGATTGACAGTGTAATATGAAAAATCATTGAAATGTATACCGCTGTTAACATGTTAGTTCGTTTTGAACGAGTTGTAGTTTTTGCTTGTATATGTATAGGTTATATTTTACAAAGTAACGGATTGTGATGCTGTGTATTCAGAAAAAGCATTCAATCGTTGAAAAATATTCGTTCGTTTCTATCTATATTCTACACAGTTGTAGATAAAAAGGTTGTGAAAAATAGGGTTCTAATATTGAATTATTTTTATTACAAAATAGATGTGTACATGTCATATGTAGCTTGCTATCGAAGCTCTACTAAAAGGTAAAAAAGGCCTAAAGGTATCCTTTACTAATAAGAGGCTTCACTGTAATCCTGTGTTGTACATGGAATTTGTTTAGAAATACTCTTATACTATTACTGATATTATATAAATACTATAAACATTAATTAATTTTGTAATGTTAGGGCTTTTTTGCCGTCTCTTTGTATTAATAGGTAAAACATCAGTACAGTTCCAAAGCAGATAATATTTTCTGTTTATATAAAATTTGAGAGGTTTTCTTACACTTGTTGTCACCTGCTCATCCGCTAAAATACAGATAACTACACATACAAGTATATCATACACCAACATACTGCAATTTGAGTTTTTTACAACAATCTCAAACTCGAGTGAATTTATGTATTTTTTGTACTTTTTGTGTGTATAATAAAAAGATCGGAATAAAAAATCCATTAGTTATTCTCATGTTAAAAAAGATTAAATATACACATGAACATTAGAACGACGTATTAAGATCTTGCATTGCCTCCTTCCTGAACATTTTAAGACAGCGATTTAAAGCGAGCGTTTATCTCAGTCATCAGATGTACAGATGTCGCTCAACTGAAGTGCTTCCCTAATCTATACATTTGCTATCTTGGGTCGCAGGTCATGAGATACCGTAAGCGCTCAGCGAACTCAAGCGATAGTCAAATTTCGTTTCACCAGCCGTAAAGCCAATTTTCCCATGACCTGCATTTCAAACGGTAATGTAGTTAAAACCGATCCACATTTCGTTGAAGAGACCATTTTAAAGAACTCCGTGTGGATCGACCTATTTCCGAACGTGATAGATGGTCCCTCTCATTTTATTATTGAAGCGTTTGATTGAATTTGTTCGTGAATTTTTCAACCTTATTACAGCTGAGTACGCAGGCTTACGAGTTCTTTGAGTTGTTATTTCTTCACTTTACACAAAAATGTTGGGTGTTTTTTTCTTAGGCCTCGGTTCTTGGTTTACTCATGCTACAATAATATATCATCGGTATTTTTGAGGACTTTCAATAGATTTAACAGAATTTAATTATGACAACCGCATTGAATAGCGATCGTATATAGCATAGCATATATACATGTACGTACCGAAGAGTATAAGTTACAAAAGAGACAATGATCTTATAGCAGCAATGAATGTGCAAAAAGATGAGCTCGAATTTCTTCAAGGTTCACTTTCACATTTGGTTTTCTGTAAAACTTAAAAAAGCACTTATATAATTGCTATATTGCTAGATAATGTGTAAATAAATAAATATAAATCCAAACGTATTAATTAAAATAATAAATTTATTAACATTAACTCTGACGAAAAAGGTAAAATCATATATTCGTCAAAAATTTCGAAAACAATTGGGAACTTAAATGTTATTTAAACTTGATGCTTATTAAAATCAATGACATGCCAGGTAAATAGATATTCAAAGGCTGACTCTTATTACTTGAACATCGCTACTAATGATCTGTCTTTATTTTTCCATAGTCCATAGATATAACCGAGAAACCTGATGAATACGATATCTATTACACCATAAACAATTAAACGGAAATTGACAAAATAATTCGGGGATTAAATATTTGGCTTCCTCTAGCCGTCGAGTATTTCCTTACCATTTTCCGGTCCGTCACATCCGGTTGTCCGAACAATTAGCCTGCTCGTTTACCCGGCTTTGTGCTCTCCTTTGCATAATATCTTTGGAGCATGACTTAATTTTTGTAAGAGCAAACATTATTTTCAGAGACCATTAAGATAAAATTAAAAAGAACTTTCTCCCTTTGTTGGTCTTTCGAGATGTAATGGGGCTGGTATCGAGAAAAGTAAACAAGGATATTACCTACGAATGATATTTAACATGCGGGAATTTAAAAGAAATAAGCTTTTAGACATAATGTTAAAACAAAAGACAAAGTAGAATAAATAGCTCATTAAATAGACCGTCACGTTGAAAGACGTCCAGTCAATCTTGACTACAGAAGTTTACATTTTTAATCTAGTATTTGACGCGTTCGTCTCGTATCGCTGAATAATGTATTTCGCCCATTAAAATCTGATCTGAACGCCCCTGTGATTCTAAATATAACGGAACGATGTTCTGTGACAGCTAATGTTTATTTGTGGGAATATTTTACAGGGATTTCGGAATAGCCGTGTTTTTTGTGTGGCAAGTTTCGGATACGAAGTGAAGAGTCGGCTTAAATATCCCCGTCCCATTTGTTATTTTGAATGATTTCTTGTTTTTGCTCGAAATACACTAGAATTAGAGTAGTTGTAGTCATTTATTATTCAAAATTTTGGAACTGGTGTTTGTTTTACATAATAGATAGATTTATATGATAAATTTAAGTAGGTACAATATATTGTATTACACTTTGAGTTTAATGTAAACAGATAACTTTTGTTATATTCAGTATTTTTCTTGTGAATTGCCTTGCATCTAGTTATAATATACCCACTTAAAAATATCATGCCCGTAATCATGATGTATGACAGAGATTATACTTTTATTCCTCCTTTCTTTTTACTGATAAAGACAAAAATTTAAGATTGTTGAAAAAATAATATTCTTATCGCTTATTCATTGGGTTAAATAGTACTAAACCAATATGGAAAAGAATTTTACACCATACGCTTTATCTTTATTTACCCACTGATGGTCTTTCGGTGAACTAATAATAACCTTTTATTGGGGTTTGAGAATGTAAGAACAAACTTATTTTTATCTGAACGCTAGCATTACACCTCCGCGTTATCTAAAAATAAATAATACTTAAAGAATACTAAAATTTTGAGTGACCACGAATGTAGGTGTTTTAAATGACTCTAATATTTCAGTTTATCATTTAAAGTGCCTTTGTGCGTTTGTTTTAGAAGGTGGGTTTCATTGCTTGTTTATTATGTTTTGATATAGTGCAATCTATTTATTGTTGTTGTTACAGTTATAAAATTTATTTGGATAAACTGTATCCCTTAGAAATACTTATTGAATTTATTTTCTCTGTAATCTCTGCTTTCTGTAAATTTAAATTTATTTGTTACTGCTAAGCTAGGCAGCTAAATACATATCTACATTAGCATTAAATTTGTTATCCAAAGCGCAAGTAGGCAATATACCATATACCTACTGTATAGTACAACTATTTCTTCAATAAGAAATGTTCTGTCAACGACACCAAATAACCGGAACCGTCAAGCAACGCGCACTTTATCTACAGTTTTATTTGACATCTGTCAAAGCGCAGTGACACTTCAAGTTTGTCAAGATCTGTAACAGTGATGGACACGTGCCCTCACGTCCCAACCATCGTATTAGACAGGAGTGACTTGCTTTTTTAGAGAACAACATTGTAAAGAGTTAATTGTTGTTTTCTTTTATAATAATCAATATTTTTTACCCTAACGACAAGTGGCTGAAATGAACTGTCCATAGATTTTTTTTTATATATGTAGGATAATAGCTGATAGATTTATGTAACGTATAAATTTTAATGTTCCTTAAAAACATACCACTTAAAATTTAAACTTCTAAAATTTTTGTGCGCACTAACTTAACAGTTTTATAAATAAATAAACGAAATGTAACCATATTTTCTAAATTCCTTGATCTTCAAGAAACTAAACAAAATTTAAATAGAATTAAAGTAAATTTACTTAAATAAATACCAATTTGTCGTTCAAATTGGGTATAAAATGTTAAAACAGCTAAAATATTAATCATGAAGGCAATAATAGTCCAAGAATCTTCAAAACACCTTCAATAGCCGACCAGAGCTATTGAAATAGTTTTGAAACATACAAACTTAAAGCAATTTATTCGTTTGAAATGTTCACAAGTTTTAAGTAATAAGCCTCGCTTACGTTTTATATTAGTTTCTGGGTTCCCGCTTTATGAATACGAATTGAGTCAACTTTATTCGAAATTCAGAGTTTAAATACGAGTAATGAGTGGATACGAAAATCATTTTTGAACGTGCCCTTCGTTTGGGTTGCTTTTTATGTGTTTTTTTTTGTATTTTATGTATTTTTATTTTAGTAGTTAAGTATTTTTTTCATACGTGTTGTACGTTCATACGTGTGATATTAAAAAACGTCGATATGTGATGACAATATCATTTCGATAATTATTGAAGTGGCTAGTGGCTAGCAGTATTAGGTAGTACTTTTTTATAGTCACATTTTACCAGTATTTGTATGTGACAACATATAAACTCACTAGCGGACCCGGACGCGGCTACGCCTGCTTGAAATATAAGAATATAATTTCTATAGAAATATAATTTCAATCTAGATGAAATGCTAAAAGTGACTATTATATTTATTTTCATAAGGATGAATATCAAAATGACGCGGTAACGAATGTGGTCGCGTAGCGACGACGGTTGTTATTAACATGGCAGAATAAATTGCATGTCAAATTAGAAAGTATTTTAATTTATTAGTATATATGTGTAATGTAATATTATATAGCCTATAGCACTTCTGAAGAATGCAGCTTTCATACAAAACAAAAACAAAGTAAATCGATCCAGTAGATCTAGAGATCTTAGCGTTCAAACAAACAAACAAACAAACAAACAAACTCTTCCGCTTTATTATATTAGTATAGATTGTAAATCTAAAGATTGTAAATTTTCTTAAACGCCAAACAATAGTTAAGGTTTTGGTTTTAACGTGACAACGCAATTTTAGAACTTTTGAGTTCCAATCTATTAACGGTTAAAAAGTTCATAGCACTTCATGGAAACAAATGTTTACCAACGAGCCTAGTAATTATACATTTTTGTTAACGTTGTTAGTTCTGAGTAAGAATTTAAATATAAACGATGAAGTTTCTTGTTGTAAAATCGTGGAACCTTATTATCATCAAATTTATAATAAATATAATTATTATCTCAATCATATAATAGTATAGCATGATATTATGAAGCAAACATACACCTTGTGAATTTCATTGATTTTTGAAACTTAGTAGTAAATGAGCGTTTTGCGTAGATTTTTCTCTTTGTATGTTTTCATCACAGTTGATGCGATGTTATTACTTGTTTAGCAACTCTTATTTTCATAAACTATATGAGCTCTGTCAAAGCAAATTTAAAAGAAATCTACTAAAACTTCATTACATAGTCTTAATAACAGTTGTTAGTCAGAAAAAATCTGGGGTTTTATTTTATTCAAAAAGTTATATTTTAAGTGAGGCCAGTCGCGGCGCAGGAGCACAAAGTGTGATTGTAAAACTGACTGTAGGTTCGATCCCTACTCGAGGAGATGCAGTATTTATTTTAATTGGAACGAAGTTTCTTACGGCAGGCTTGGAAGGGATAGGGATTTCGCTGCGTGACCGAACTGAAAAAAATGTGATAGTAAAACCGTAAGAAAAATGCGTGGAATAAAACCGTTAAATGAGACGTGCGCAGGCGCGACAGTCGCATACACAGACGAGTAGTGTATAATACCTTTCTCTTTCTCCCTCTTTCTTTTCGTTCTCTCATCCCTTCTCTTTCTATTACCACTCCACCCCACCAATGCATAGTATATACTCATGAATTCATGGACAAGCACGTGGCGAATACTCACATTATAGATACATTTTACTCGTGAGTTTACGAGAGCCACGTTTATTTTTTGCAATTTGTGTCGATTCTACATTAGCCGAAGGAACTTCGTTCCTACCTGGTGTCCCACGACACCACACCATTATTTATATTTCCATTTCTTCGCTCTGGTGTCGAGGCAAAAACGCGGTGTTAAGTTACGCCACTCAACACGCAATACTTCCAGAATTCGGCGGAAAGTGGAGAACGGGGTGTCTTAACATTAGGTTCCTTCTACCTTCTGCCTACCCTGCTGTGTGCGGAATGAAGCTTGATTTTTTTTTATTTTGATTCTATTTTAAGTATGCTTAATGTAGGTACATAGGTATAATCATACTGAATTATTTAGAATGAAATTCTAGCATATGTGTTTTTTTGCCTATTTATTTATTATATTATAATAATAATAATAATATCTGTATATACATGCATTTTGTGTATAAACTGAACAGAATTTATAAGTTGTAGGTATTATTGTTTAATAAAAAATACTGCCACATGTAAATTCGCTACAGCGTGAGCTAACTAGAGTAACTTGTTAGTCAAATTTGTTACATCTTCAGTCCAATCCTCCTAAATGAACCAAATACAACTTCGTATTTTCGCATATAATTATGCATAGCACGAGAGACGAATTGAATACTCCGTTGACAAATTTTTGAGACATCGAGTGGTAGAACTCACCAGACCACGAAAATAAAAATAAATATTTTTTATAATCATCACTTACATCTAACGCTATACAACCTCAATATAATATCAAAAATTATAATGAGGCTGGTCGTGACGCAGGATTTCGAATCCCACTCGAGGAAATTAAACATTCCATATTTTCAGTTCCTCGCAATGTCTTCAGAATTCCCGGAAAGTGGGGTACGGAAGCATCTTAATGGGAACGGAGAGTCTTAACACTAGGTTCCCAGGTTCCCTCTGCCTTTCCTGGTTTATGCGGTGAAGTTCCAAAAAAATACAATGAATAGCAGAGTCAATAATCTATGATTTTATCATCATATAAAAAACATAAAAAATGTCTAAAATGCGTAAAAGCCACTTGTTTTGGTACAAATACAGGTGTTTTGATAAATATGAACAGATAAAAAATTATTACGAACAAAACCTTTATTGCGGAAAATATAACAGCTTGTTTCACATTAATCGTTCCAATTTCAATGCATTTTTATGTGGGAATCATACAAAAGAATGTATGTAGATTGTAGAAGCATTATTGTGGAATTGACCGATGCGTACAAAGGCGTAAAATGGACGTACGTATAATGACTATCGGATACAAAATTACAAGATGCGTGCTTAATAATAGGGGTGTGGTCCATACATACGTACGTATGTATACCATGCACAGGTATTTGGATTCCGTGCAAAATTTTATTTTAAAATGGTTGCTTATATTTCTTATTGACTGGATATCAATGAAATTGAATAGCTTTCTGTTATATTACGAGTATGTGGGTGGTTGAAATGTTTTAGTATTAATATATTTTGAGTCTAATAAAAATTTTAAAATACTTTTATAAAATAGTATGTAAACGGACTTACTCTTTGATAACAATATCGTTTGAGTGAAAGTTTGATATTATTTTAGAATTGTTATTTCTTTAGGTTTTATTCTTTAAAATACTATTTTTTTTTTATATTTAAAAAAAAAACTATATTAAAACAATATAAACAGTATCAAATAAGAAAATATTTTATTATACATACACTTACAATACGGAACCACGGCGATTTTTGTTTTCAACTTTTCAAGTCAAGCGGTACAATGGCCGTCGGGTTCTTTTGAAGTTTTTGTGAAAATAACCCGGGGCAATTAAGGTTTTGTGGTCAGAGTTCAAACCAAAATGTTTTATTTTTGAACCTTCTTTTACAATATATTTGTAATATATTTATTTCTTTCTATAATTAAAAAATAAAAGGTTTTGTGTAAGTGATTTTTGTCATTTATTTAGCAGTTTGAAATTAAGAATAAACTGTGTGAGGAGTGCGGAGGATGCTCTGCTGTAAGTACAAAAAAAAGACTTACATCGTTATCCATATCATTTATAAAAAAACAATTGTAAATTATATATTTTACTTACGCCTAAATAAATTGAAAAATAAATTAAAATGAAGATATATAAAGTTGCTTATAGATTTCTTAATATTTTGTAATATATTAAAAAAAAAGATTTTACATTGGAAAAATTCAGCATAATTTAAAAAATATAGAAAATAAAATAACATAAAAAAGTTCTTATGCATCGGCCGGGAATCGAACCCGGGCCGCCCGCGTGGCAGGCGAGCATTCTACCACTGAACCACCGATGCTTATATAAATTGGTATGAATTTTATCATAGATTGATTATTTATAAAAAATACATTTCTTTCTTTATATAAGTTGAATATAATTTTGTTTATGTTCTAATTAATTTATAACACTTTTTTTATAAAGTCCGCTTTTAACTATAGTAAAATCTGAGAAACTCTGATGAAACTCCGTCTGATGAATGTGCCACGATCTTAATAATAAAACTCTTTAGATCTAAAGTTTTTAGTTCTAAAGTTCTATTAAAATCTAAATTAAATAGTACTATTAAGATAACTAGTGTAAACCGTTCGAGTTTAAGCTCATACAATTTATTGCTCCGAGCACATTGTGTAGCGCTTGTAAAATACTTTTATATTATTTAAAATGTAAAAAAAAAAAATTAAAACACACTGAAATGAAAAACCAGTACGATATTAAATAGCTGTATGTGTATAATTGTGGAATTGTTTTGAAAAATTCTGGAGAAGGATGATTAATGATTACAACACAGTTTTTAAATAAAGCAATCATTATCAATGTTTAATGTTATGTATCATTCTCGTAAATTCCAGTATTTTTTTATCTTTATGCAATATGCACGTTCCTTAGCAGTGAAGCTCGCTAGTAAAAATTGTGTTATATTCTACCTTAAGTCTACTTTATAAACGCTAGTCTAGGATAGTCTCTAAGGCTCGTTGTGGCTATAAATTCTCTTCAGTAAATTGAATTTAGTAGGTGAAAGTAGGTAGTACTATAAAAAAGTCTAATATAGTTTATGTTTAACATATGGAATAAGTTATAAGCTGGGCTCAAATCTTTTTTTTATGGAAAAAGACAAGGCAAACAAGCGTTCGGGTCACCTGATGGTAAGTGATCACCACTGCCCACGATACCGTGCAACACCCGAGGAAATACAGCTTTAAGGTGGAGATAGACACACTTTTTGAAGGTATCCATGTCATAACGAACTGGAAATACTGCTGTAGGTAGGCCATTCCCCAATTCGGTGGCGCGTGGAAGGAAATTTTTACGAAACCGCACAGTAGTGGAGTGCCACGTATCCAGGTGTGTGATCTATGTGTTTCTTGTCTATAAAAAGACAGGCAGAAAGTAACATTAACATTTCACCTGTCACATTTTAAAGTAGAGTTCTAGATCCCAACGCTGTGATTATTTATCAAACCCGTATTAGATGTCCTCCTGTTGAGTCTTTTGAGTAGAAATCGAACTCACGACCGTCGCTCGTACTATCAGACACTAACTGCGTTACTATAGTGTCACAATCACTCATTGTAAATCTCTCCCCTCAATATTTTATCAGGTACGAAATATCTCATTAAGATGTTTTATTACCAGCGTCTAATTTGCTAGTCCCCATTGTTGTGCTATCGACAAATAGCATCGTGTTCTATATACGATGACAGCTAATCGGTAATCTTGAGACATGGTAGGTAAATGTCGGATCGAGTTTATATTGGTTTGTTGTGATACAAATGTGTTAGATGAAATCTTATTAATTTATCTGTATGTTATTATTATTTTTATTAAACTTTTTGGATTGTTGTTAGAAATATTTATTATGGGGTATGTCGTCTATAATAATTTATTTCACAAAATCTTTTGCAATATGTATAGGATGAACTCCTTATAATTATAGGGTTAAAGAATATAACGATACGATACTTATTTATTCTAAGGCAAAGCAGGCAAGCTAAGGGCAAAACAACGGAAAGACTTTATTTATACTAAGATTTTTTTTGTAAGACAGTTGTTTTGTAAGAAAGTAGACTGATATTTTCGTTTATTAATAAAGTCAAAATAGTCACTTATTTTAAACCAATGAAATAAAATATTCCGTTGCCAAAATAACTCGTATGCAAGCATTCAATTGAGTGATTATTCATTATTTGGTCAATCAACGATAATTTCAGTAGCAATGGCGTTGATAACGTTAAATTAACGGTTTTGTTTAGTAAGCGTTTAAACCTCATTGGGGCGGACTTTAACTGTTAAATGATTGAGTGAATGAATAGGCAACGATTTAAATGCATTCGGAAATTGTTGGATGTGGCTTATTGATGTACCGATAGTATAGACTCTCGGAGGGCAATGATATGTAGGTAATTTAAGAAAGAGTGTCGATTCGATTTTTATGAGATGAATTATTGTGAGATTGTTGGTAGAATAACACAGGAAAAAACAGAAACATATAGATAACTAGATCACTACAGCTAACAGTTAAAATCTAAAATTTGTATGACGACGTCCTATTGTGAAAGTTTTGCCTCAAAATATAGTTTTACTATTAACTTATTTTGGTTACGAGAAGATAAACGAATACTAGGTTAAAACAGCTTAAAGCGATATGTTTCGTTACAATTCAGGAAAGAGAATCTCTCGAGCAATGAATTACATAGTTTAGTTCAAATGAAGTCATCCAAGATCAACTAAATAGCTTTTCTGCTTAATAAACGCTTACAATTATGTGTCAGAAAGCTCAACTCTAAAGCTGTTTATTCCAAGAATAATTCACACAAACCCTAAATATATTCGCCGTATTAACATTCTGAGCGCATCCCGCAACATAGGAATGTCTACATGAGTATATCTTCTTGACATCTTGATTTACATTGTATTACACAGTTCTACCGCGGCGAGTGCGATCTCGAAACGTCCGTTACAAACTCTGTTCATAACTGTGCAAATGAAGTAATTAATAATTATTATAATAAACAGTAATTAATGGTAAAACATTATTTTTCATATATTTTTATTGTTTGGAACTATGGAATCGTATTTAACTGATATTTGATATTATCTACTATTCTTTTTTACTATGAAATTATTTATTAGTCAGAAATACTAGTACTTTTTTAATTTTTTTGTACTTGAATACATATACCTATGTATTCAAGTACAAAAAAGTGGATGAGATATTGGAGTTTGTGTTTTCAATTTGTAACCGTTGTGGACATAAAATATGTTACAAAAAATTGCTTGGTGCTGCCATCCTACGAGTTATAATAAATGATGCTCCATCCCATAAGCTTTTTAGCCCATAAATTATAAGGATATGTTCCTTAATAAAATGATCAAGAAACATAAGCTTGCCCACATTATACATTCTTTGAATATATAAAATTTCTGGAACTATTACTTGTACGTATCAAACGCGTTAAATAAACTTAAACGTGCCTGTGTTCGTCGGAAATGTAATCTCAAACAAACTGAGCACGTTCCTCAGTTGTCAGTTGAAATGAGTGGTCCAACTCCAATTATGCAGCTCTGTACTTCCAGGGCTCTTGTTCAGAATAGGTTTAGCATGTCTATTTACGCTGGCCTTGGCTGTACGCTTTAGTGGAGTGCTGTCCGTTTCACGTTGAGTAGACTCAAAGTTTTTCAGTGATACTCGTTTTTTAGTGTAATTACTCTATGAGTTGTTTGGATTCGTCATGAAAAGTGCAATTTTGACGTTTCTTTTTGACATTTTATTTGGAGGTTTTTTTGGAGATCATTTGGAGTGCTTTTTGTTTTAAGTTTGAATGCGACATGTCTGTATGCTATACAATTATTGTTTTAGTTCTCATTTAGCAGACAATCTTTGTTTATTGCTATAATAATGAAAAATTAAACCTAAAATCAACTCTATTTGTCCAAGGTTTTTGTGTGGCATAGACTTTATAATAGCCATGTTAGTCATCTTGAAAGTACATTCTATGACATTACATTTTATTACATTTTATGTTGACTTTGGCTATACGCTTTTGTGGAGAGTTTTTAACTATGAGTAGTTTTAAAAATACTGATTTAGGCACTTGGCACTTGTAGTGTAATTATACAAAAACATCTTGGTGCTCCACCTCTACGGCGATTAAGGTAATTCTTTTGTGAATGTTTATTTTATCAGACCAAAAAAGCTCTCACAAGCGTCATATTCTTGTCATATTTTTAATAATCAACATCGTAAAATAATGTTGGATCAATAAAAGCGATTGCCTCACCTATACATTCTTTGTGGCCTATTAAAATGTTTCGCTTGAATATTTAACGGAGTCAACAACGTAATAAAATATATAGGTCATTCATCCATGCTCTTGTCAAGACAATAAAAGCTTAATTATCTCGGACGTCTGTACAACGTTCCTACGCTATGATTGTTTTTGGGACCAACTCTATGGTCAATAAAGGTGTTATGAGGTTTATACGACTTTTATCCCTATGAAAACTGACTGTCTAATGTAATATTTGATAGATGTATACGTATGAAGTTAATAGACATAAGTTGTATTATTAAGATCTTCTTTTACCTTTTGTTACACTTTTTTTATTTGTTTTCAAATTTATCTGTAATTGGTGTTGAATATTGTTCAGACAAAAAGACTAGATTATTAGAAATCGTTTAAAATTAAATTACGAATAAGAAACCATAAATAGAATGTAAAAAAAATAACAATACCCATAGAGCTTTCTCAAAAGACTGTGATGGATAAGTAATTATTTATTACACAAAACAGGCCAGTTGTGGCGGAAGTGCACACGCCTGTAACTGTAAATACGTCACTCGAGGAAATAAATTATTTAATATATTTATTTCTTTGCTCTTGTGTTGAGACAAAGAGCGGCGTTGAGGTCCGCCACTCAACACGTAATGCCTCCAGAACAAGAGGGAAAGTGGGAAGCGGAGTGTCTTAAGTCTCAACACTAGGCTCTCTCCTGCCTACCTGTTACAGCGTGAAGATGAAAAAGAATTATTGCACCTTTTATTAAATTACAACCAATCCATTTAATTTAATTATTAATTTTATGCCTTATATTTAATATCTTATGATTTTTATCACAATAAATTTCAATTGTGCTTCATTACGTCCTTTGAAACGGTTTATCTCGTCAGACCTATCTTAATAACGAATTTTCATACCTTTGGGTCGTGATTAACGTTGACAATCTCCTCGCAGTGTGTTATAAAGTTTGAATGAAGCGTAATTTTCTATGTATTGTCATATATTTTAAGCATCGGGTAAAATACTTTGGTTTTATGAGAATTTCGCATAAAATTGATATCCTTATTACGTTGATGAAATAATTGTCACATATGGACGGATGATACACATTTTTAAGATAAAAAAAGATATTGTGCTCAACTGGCACGCTCGAAACGCCATATATCGAGAAATCAATCGATAAAAAAAGATTTTCTTTGTATTTTGTTAAAAAGTTGTATAAATTGAATATTAATACTAAAATTATAGATTAAACTTATTTTTCTTTGCATTACTTAAAGAAAATCGAATGTGTCCTACGTTTTAAATACCAATACTTGTTATATTATCGACATAGGTTATTAGATTTTTAATTTTATATACAGTATAAAATATAAAGTAGGTTTAGTAATATAAAAAAATAATTTATTCTATAATCGACCACTTACATTCCATCGCAACTCCAACCGCATATTACAGGGAGTAAATAACTTGATCAACGCTAGATTAGTTTGCACTCAATTTAATTCTATATAAACTAAAATTTTATATGTTGGTACTTATAATTTTAATATTTATACCGTATAAACCGACATAACGAGTTGCTTATTTAAAACTTAATATACGTATGTGAACTAATATTATGTATGCAATGCATGAGTACTTTAATTCTATATAATAATATTTAATTAATTAATTAATGTAGATTCTCGTGATTGAATAAGGTAAAATATTTCATATATTTTTAGAGATATGAGAAGAAATACCAGTTTGTACAGTTAAATTTAAAATTGGACGTTGCTACGACGGTAAATTTTAACCATTCTCGACTCTATGTTGGCTTCAGGTTTAGATAACTTCCACTCATATGTTAGCTTATTGTAAACAATTATATAATTACGAAATACCTAAGTATATAAACACTGTAAAATATTTTCAAAAATGTATAACAATAAGCTACAAAATATACAATGACATCACGTTTTTTAAATAAAACCTGAAATATTTTCAGCATATTTAATGCATTTTACACAAGCGAGAAATCCCCACCTTAATTTGGGTAATGTGGCCCAATTCGTCCGGACGCCACAAAAACTGACAATTGCATTAAGTGTCCGCGGAAAGAATATAATCAAATTTCAAAACTCGGCGTAAAACTCGATTGTCGCTACTTAATACAATTACGCGTCAAACACATTTTCAGAGCAATAGCAAGAATTTAATGAGATTAAAAGCGTTTTGTATAATTGTAGGGTGAAATAATGGGTGACGATTTTTTGATTGGCTTAAACAAATTATTCACGCTGTATCACGCACACAGCAGTGTAGGGAATCTAATATTATCCACTTTCAGAGTTCAATTTTCAAGAGTTGAGTTGAGTGGGACTATAAAAATTCCATGCTGTGCTTTGTCTTCTTATCAGAGCGAGGAAATGTAAATAATTCGCTCCCCGGATTAGGAATTGAATTCACAACCTTCGTGTTTACAGTGAAACACTGCGCCGTTGCGTCACGACGGTCATATACCTATCAGTAATATGCAAGTGTTTGTTCTATTCATGAGTGAAAATATGCATTCTTTTTAACTGTAGAGCGCTTTAGAATATTATCGATTTAAATTCCACCTAAAGTTATTCTACCATACCTTATTTGCTGTTTTTATACTAGAAGCAATAGATAACTGCTCTTTTTTACGAAAAACTTTAACTTTTATTAGCAATTGTTCATTATTTTTAATAACAATTAAGTACTTTATATTATTTCCTATAAATAATTTTAAAAGTTAAATCAAAATTGAGTAATAGACTCCATCAAAGCACGTTAAGACGATCCCCTGACACGAAGATTAATGTGCCCAGCACGAGTTATTAAGACAACGCCGTGTCCCCTATGGGCGTGTTCTATATTGTGTTATCACATCAATTTGACATTCCTTTGTAAGGGCATCTCCAAACTAACAGCTTTGTTAAACTTTATTTATAGTGCAGTGGCAGCAACTATGGGTATTGTACCTATATTAAATGGACCCCTTCAAATTGGTTTTGCGTTGTTTTAACTGGATTGTCTTTATGTGTTGTGTGTGTTAATGTCTTATTTATAGTCGTAAATGTCTTATTTATAGTCGTCTATAACATTGCATTTTTTTTCTTACAGCCCAATTTAGCATCAGCATCAATGCTGCACTTCTAAAATTTTGTTCTTTCCTCATCCCCCGAGTGGGAAAAGAACCCACAACCTTATCGCCATTATATTAAAGCGTCTGGCTGCTGCGTTACGACGGCCTAGTATATAGTTTTATATGAAACTTAACCATTAATCAACGTATTCATCATGCTCATTACCACTGAAACTGCTTTAAACGATTACCGAGGTTATTTGGAAGCTTAACGTCCGTATGTAAAAGTAATTTTATTTCGCATTTTTATTTTAACTTACAGTATTTTTTTTCCTGTAAATTAATACTACAAAGATATTAATTGAAGTACCTACTGATAGCTGTATATGATGAAATGGGAATATTTTTGTATATAAAATGTAATGTAGCTTTCAAAAACAGATATACAATTAATGTTGCTTTTACAAATTTTGCTTTTACTGTAGTGTACTGTACTATCCATACCTATATTGTAAATTCGAAAGTAACTCTGTCTGTCTGTCTGTCTGTCTGTCTGTCTTTTACGCAATCAGGGCCAAACCGCTAATTTAATTGTGATAAAATACTCATATGGATGAACATAGGATACTTTTTTTTCTCATATTTGTAATATTTTCTATATATACCAATATAATAAAATACTTATTAATTAGACATGCAATTTATTCCGCCATGTTAATAACAACCGTCGCTATACGACCGTTGCTAAGCAATGATTTACAAAGTTTGTTGTTAGAAAACGTCACCCAAAATGAGCTTGCTTAACACATCTCTCTATTGAAAACTGAAAATAATTTCATAAAGATATTTAATAAATATTCGTATAGATCAAGCGGGCGTAGCCGCGTTCGGGTCCACTAGTATTAATATAACTATATTGTTAGAAATGGTGACCATAGAGGTTATATAAGGACGACTCTAATTACTGGCTGGCACGTTTTAAGGCTGTCAACGGCGACCGAAAGAAAAGGATCGCTAACGTCACTCTGCCCGATGAATTCTTGAGACTCGGATATTGTTATTAGACTGCTAGATAATTCCCTTTAGTTGTTTAATAATTATTTGAAGCCTTGTTTTAATTCATTACCTTTCCTGATTTTTTAATATTTCCAATAGTTTCTTAGAATATATATAACTTCAATTATTAATATGGTTATAAATGGTTTGAATAAATGTTTCAAAATAGTGGATATTTAAGTATGAGGAACACACATTAATATCAGAAAGTGCATATTATTGTTTAAACGTAGGTATTACCCGTAATGAATACTTATATTAATTTGTATTTTCGTATATTAAACTTTTATTAATATTGCTCGGAACTCATATTCGCTCTCTACCTATTGTATTAAAGACGTATGCGTCTCTATAAAATATATGAGCGTAGCTGGTATTATGACGTTTCATCTCTCTTGATGTTATCACGTTTATTTTGCCTCTTAAGCTTCTCATATGGGTTTCCTTTTCCAATATTTAAAATCTCAGATATGTACAGTATGTGTATGTTAGGCATTTTTTAACTTTATATGACTTTTTTCTATTAGAATACCTGAGTTTTTGAGATTTGTACAAGTATTTATATATTAAATTTAAAATGTGTCTTAAAGGTGTGTCCAATACTTAAGAATATTAATTTATAGTTTTTTCTTAGGCACTAGAGGCCTACTATACGAGGCTTGATCCATTCCAATCTTTCAGATTAATTTTTTACGACGTTCCGAGGGTGCAAGCCAATTGATAAAGAAGACTGACTGCAAAGAACACCCGGGAACCTAGTTCTAAAGCAGGACGAACTTGAATTCCTGCGTCACGATGACCTTCTCTTTGGAGATAATAAAACCGTTTAAAAATCGTTGGAATTGTGTTCTTAAACATTATAGAATAATAGAAAAGATTTTAAGTATTTAAATGTCATGTAACTTCCTAGAAGTTATCTTATGGTGCGGGTCAATTTGACTTGTCTAAAAGCTCTTTGCACTTGCTCCACTTACTCGTAGATTATCTTTTTTCCAGAAATATTAACAAATAATAAAAATATACATTTTTATGTAACATTTTAAACATAAAAAGTAGAAATTATTTACAAAAGCCAGCAGAAAATAAATTTAAAAGAATAACCTTCCATCTGGATGAACACCAAGAAAATATCAATGTATGTGCACAAACACACGGTAGTCTCTACCTTTTCATACGCATCCCAGTATAAATATTCCGTCATTACGCGAGTTACATTTCATTTCACAGAGTCGCTGGCTCAGATTATGTAAAAGGTTTTTTCTGTAAATGCGGGTATATTATCGTCTGCTCTAAGCTTAGCGTTGTCTACTAAGCGGATGGAGCTTTTTTTTTGATGATTTTTCATATATATTTTTTTTATTTTGAGTTTTATATTTTGTTTCGAAATTGTTAAGTCAGAGGGTCATTGAAATTTTGCCTTAATACATTGTGAATTTGATATGTTTTAAAAAATGAACTGTACTGGATAAATGCTTCTTGTAGAGTTATTTTCTTTACTTTTACAGTATAGGCTGAAAGCATTCCAAGGCTATCTATAAAACAAGCACCACTTAGAGCTTTAAAAATACCTATCTTGGGCTAGAACGTGTTTAGAATTTCGAATCTAGGAATTAATTTACTTTAGAACCGAACGTCGAAATAGTGGGGGTTTCCAATGAAAGGCGCATTAAAACACTTATAGGCGTTAGTTAAGGAAGCGCTATAAAAGGTTTATCTTAAGATAATACTGAGATCTAAATGTCGGTCATCAGATATGTATATGTACAATGTATTATGTAATTTACACATTTACAAGTGTAATACGGGGCCAACTGTACAAACGTAAGAATATACTTTTTAGTAATTATAATAGATTGTGTTCTTTTGATATTAATGACAAACGACATAGACTTTCATTATTCTTTACTCTATTCCTCGTTTCAACATGTGGAGTTGGGACCCACTATTATCACACTTCTTCAAATTCTTTTCAAGTCCGCTATGTCATTTTTATTTTACAAGTAGATTAAAATTTACCTCTAGGTGGTATAAATAGATTCATCATTGCAGGTGTCTCAAGCCGACTTGAATTGAAGCACGTCTCAATAGGGAATGATTAATATCTAAGTAAATTGTGGATCAAATAGTGATACGGCAACTTGAATTTAACTTCAATCTTCCTCTGATAACATTTGTGGTTAACTGTAGATATTTCTTAGTTAAGTGGTTTCGGTTATCTGCTATTTGTAATTTAAACTGATAACACAATAGCTCAGTTAGTTAATTAAGTTAGTACGTTTAATTTAAATGTTTGTATACAACTAATGTTGTAAAGTGATTCTTAAATAACGATCCATAAAAGAAGAAAAACGTTGTAAATTGAGATTTGGGCGCCGTGCGGATTCCACAAGATAAATTATTAATTCAACTTTTAAACGATTTTCTTTTATACTGAAGCTCGGAAAATGAAATTATAATTTTGAAAGAACTATTATTTCACATAGATTAAAAAATGGTTCTATCAGAATTTTCAACAGCTAGGCAGAAACGTGATTTAAAATTTATTACGCTCCCCTGTTAGGATAATACAGTTTTGTACTTCAGTTCGAGCACTTGCGTTGCGTGATCTTTTAAGCGAAATTGAAATTCTACTTGCGGCTGACAGTAATAATTTAGTGGTGGCTTTGGAATTTTCTATTCTTTTGAGGCATCAGTTTTTGAAGAGTTTTATTAAAAACAATTTGACATTTTTAAAGTGTGTGTCTGTAAATATCTAAAATAGATAGCTAATACTTAATTATGGGAAATGTACTGGGAACTTGAAATCGAATTAATTATTAAAAAGATAATTTAGTAAAATAAAAAAAAAACAACTTACCCTGTTCCTCATTTTCCGCCTAATTCTGGAGGCATTGCGTGTTGAGTGGTGGAACTCCACACCGCGCTTTGCGTCAAATGTCACAGCGGAAAAAATGGAAAAATTGAACATTTTATTTCCTCGCATGACTATTGAACCCACAAAAAATCGCTATTACAGTCACATATGTGCCTCTGCGCGACGCGCGGGCTCAAAAAGGTTTAATTAAAAAAGTTTATTTTTAGAAAGGATAAGAATTACCAATGAAAAACCAAGTAATGAAATAAAATAAAATATTGCGTAGGTATATTTGTATTCGATCTGCGTTCACCGCACAAAAGGTTGTTGAAAAAGCAATGTTTCAACGCATCGTCATGTTACAATTTTGTTATTTATTCCGAAACTCGTTTAAATCTTCCGGTCGATCATGGAACGAACTGAGATTAAATTGTTTAAAATGTATTGCAAATTGTTTCTTTATTAAAGAGTTTTACATCTATAGTATAGGTATAACTAGTGAAATTAAATATACAATTATTATGTCGCTTCTTTTTAAATCTTTACATAATGTAAACTAATAAATATTGATTAATAAATAGAGAATTTATCATAATTGTATCAGCCTTTCAAGGATATCCATGACAATTGATCCTGTGTTTCCCGTATACAGCTACTACCGCGCGACCTGATCTTCGATCCATCTAGTATTTTGGTATTCGCCTAACACAAAAATATATAATCTAATATTATTTTTATGTAAATATATAGAAATGTTGTATAAAAAAATAACTTAAACCACACAGCGCTTTAATCCTTATAAGAACATCTAATAAAAACTCCAGGCTATAGCTATTTACCGATAGTGTCGAAGTCTGAGCCTTACTTGTGCAATTACTTTATGCAAATACGCTTATAATAGTTCACACTAGCACCAACTATTACGAGTTCGAGGAAAAGGTTTCCTTTGAAACTGGCTACCATTAATGCTAATCACAACTTCATTGCTTTTACTTTAATGCTATTTTTATATGAGCTTTTGCTAATATATTTCGAATGTTGTTGAGTAAAGTTTAATTTGTCCTTTTTTTATAGATTTCAGGAATTGCATGTAATATATGCGTTGATATAGTACGTTATTTGTTTTTTTTTTTTCAAATAGAAAGGCCTTAGTTGAGACGAACATAAATATTACAAGATATTTATTCTGTTGTTCATTATCGTTATGTGTTACTTCGATCTTTTTAGGCGACTTCCTAATAAATGTTTTATTTTTAAATATTGTAGGAGCCGCAATTTCTTGATGATTTCTTGCGCTGGTACTTCTGAGTCCTCTGAGTCCTCCAGTCTGAGGTATTAACTATGGTGAACCAATGGTAAATTATTTGATGTTCAAGAAATGAAATATTTGTTTTTCCATTTATTTTCTGGTATTTTCACGTTTTGGTCGACAACCACAACAAGGTAGGTTTTTAATAAAACTTCTCAAAGTCGAAGTCAAATAATTTAATATTTAGAAGTTATATGTATTTTTTTTATTTTGAATGAAATTATACTTTTACAAATATTATATTGTTTCTATGGTTTGATCTATCTTGTTATGGTTGTTGACCTATGAAACGTTACGAAAAAATAAATGGAAAAATACAGCCTTTCATTTAATTTTCAAGTAATTTTCCAACGTATGCGTAATTGGTCGATATCGAGCGGGCATCAATAGAACGGCTAACGAAGGTCGAAAGGAAAATTAAATTTGTGAAAGGTTAGAATCCATTAGGTCCAAGATTTAATCAAGGGATAATGAGAAACGATCCAGTTTCAACTGATAGCTGAATTTATGACAAATTGTTTAAGATTTATTGAAATTCTCGAGAAATAACGTTTACATTTTTTTGTTTCAGGTAAGTATCTTGTTTCTTGATTTTGGAGAAAAGAAGAAAGAGTTTAAATCTGGTCTATATACTGGTAAATATACAATACTAATATTTTAAAGCAGAAGCGTTTGTTTGGTGGAAACCGATAATTTTCAGCAACTTGTGTCGATAAAAGGATAGTCCATTAGACTATATCACATGTCGTTATCGTTTCAATGTAACTCATGTCATTAATAAGAGAAATGTACACATCTAAGAGTTATTTCAATTTCACTACGCGAGCGAAGCCGCGAGTAAAATCTGTGTTACTTGCGACTGTTAAAATTATAGTGATTTACGTAAGTTTTGATTTCTGCGATATTTAATATATTTGAACTATATGTAAACCATAATATTTAAAAACGTTGCAAGGAAATGATTTATCACTAGTTCCCAATTTATTGCATAATTATTAGTGACAACAAACGATAAAATTAACGCAACTTTTTACCTAATAAAGCAGTATAAAGCGTCAATAAAACAAGTGGGTACGTGCGTGATATGCGTGGGAGGTTTGGGTTTTATTTAAATGTTCTACCATTTATTCGTCCCGTCTTTATTTTGCAGTAAATAAGATTTACTATATCTAGTTAAAGATTTTTTTACACTACAATATATAGAATATACTTATTAAAAACAAAATGCTTAAAAGTGGACCTTACCGTGGATTGGCTCGAAACAATACTCAACGAAAATGTCTCTATATTTTAAGTAAAAGTAGGTTTGCTTTACTTCTCTATTTACCTTTCAATTATTTTTACGCTTCGAGCGTGCTATTTGAACACAAATCACTAGATTTTAATTCTTATTGTATAGTTCCATTTATAAAAACATTAAGTTATTTGTGAAATTATTTGTTCACCCCCAATTTAATTCTTATTAAAGTACGCGATATTAATCTTGGGTGATTAAATTCCATCTTGATTTACGTTTGGATTCGATGCTGATTTCTTTATTTCATTTCATTGAATAATATTACACTTCTTGTGTATATAAAATATATTTATTTTATATTCTTTTGAACATAGTGTTTAATCACTTGATGTTTAAAATAGTTAAATAAGTTATTTCTAAATTTAATAAAATTAAATTACATTAATTTTGAAAAAATAAAAAGGGAACTTAACCGCGTTCTTATTTATTATTTATTTATAAGTAGTTTTGCTTGTTTTCTTTTAACTTTTATAATAACATAAAATAATCATAATTTTCAATAGGATCTAGTCATATATATACTCGTACATATACATTCAAATTTTTAAAAACGATAGCATCATAGATATTACAGTCGGTTTCGTATGACAGTATAGAAATGTAAATCCTTAGGTTTACGAGGGTCACTGCGACTCGGCAGGGTTTTATTCTTTTAAAAATCGCCAAATTATTCAGACCACCATCTATTTTCATGGTATTGCGAATTTCAGTCAGCATTTTATTGTGTTCGACCGCAGCGATGTTTGAATCGCGTGCACTTGTCTCGATTTTAATTAAAAAATCGAATCGATTCCCCGTTTTTCTTATTTACCAATAAAGCATTATTTGAATGCCGAAAAATCGATTGCTCTCATTTCTCATTTTAATATAATAGTCGAGTGATTTCATTGTTATATACGTGAAATGGATTAATTGTGTTGAATTATTCTTTATAATTAAGTATCGGTGTTTCGTTATAAGTGTGTTTGAGGTTGAGAATCGTTATTTAAGTTTTGTGATTTTGGTCGTTGAGAAAAATATATTATAGTATTTATAAAAAATAATTTAAATACGTATTATTAAGGTTACTGAATTAAACTTACGATATTGTGGTTGTGAGTGTAAAATCAAAATGAATAAAATATTTTATTTCATTTGATGAGTGCTAAAAATTTACGGTATAAGGACACAGGCAGGCATTATACCATTTCTAACGCCCAATGTTAATAACCAATCCTAATCCAAAAATTGCTACCATAGATTGAAATAGACAGAGATGGAGGTAGGCATGCAGGTTAGTGATTGGATAGATATGTCGGACAGTACGAGATAGATGTTAACTGGAGATAGGAGATACATTATTAATATTGGGCGTTAATCGTGCTAAAATGACTTTAAACCCTATGTTTATTTACTCTAATTATAACATGCATCACCAAGAAGACAGTCTCTAAAACTAAAAAATTAAAGCATAATTCCATTAGCGGTAATGACGAAAATGCCTACAAAAACTAGATCTCACATCAAATAACATGGCATATCTGTCACTGTCGTAAGCTGTTAGAAGAGTTGCGGGATTTTTATATCATTGTTTATTATAAAATTTTATATTCAAGCCATAATGACTTGTAATTTTGAATAACATAAAAACGTGTGTATGTGGTTCGTTTAGTTCGTTTACCTATAGTTTGTATTGTACGGATTTTAAAACTAAAATAAAAATTATAATTGTCTCATGGACTAGATGGTTGTATTTGTTCAAGTCTTTAAATGATGAGATAAGCGGTAATTTAAGTATTTTATAGCAAATATAGCATATATTTTGAAGCGCTTTTGTGCGATTTTATTTATTTTGAGTATATAAACTTACACAAATATGAAAACTCTAAACTTAAAGCTATAACGTTTTTTACATACACTAAGAAATAAATGAATACAAAATATGCACAAAGTAGTCCTTTGTTCATTTATTTTATTACAATACATATATTATATTATAAAGCAACGCTGTATTATTGCTAGTCCAATTATTAAATTATAAAAATACACTTGAAGGCCATTCCCTCCCAGAAAAAAAAACAAATTGTGAGAAATAGGTGTCAGAATAATTAGTTTCTGTGGTCATGACGGCTACCGTGGAAAATGTATAACTATGCATATGGACGGTTATATAAGAGAGTGAAACAGTATTGATTAATCCTATTTTTTTACATATATTTGTGTATGAAATAAAAAAAGTTGGATTTAGATATTAGCTTACCTTTATTGTATAAACAAGGATAAAACACGGATAAACAAGGTCAATTAAGAATATATCTTTATTGATTGTTATTGTTTTGCGTAGTAATATGTTAATCAGTTATTCTAACAAGATCTATGTGAGCCTTCTTGATCTGTTTATTATAATTATATATAAGTAGAGTGTAAACAAATTCATTATAAACTTATTAATTCTACTTATTTATTTATTTTATTTAAAGTTAAGAAATAAGATCTCACAGCTCTGAGTATTTCTTTGATAATTTATACAAATGTAATTATGTTTTGAGATAGTCAGTCAATTTCAAACGTCTATTTTCGCTGTATCAAAATTTCCTTTATAATTTATTTATTTGATTATTAAAACAGACCACCGACTTCAACACTTGTTGAAGTTGATACTTATAACAGGTATTATTTGTTTTTAATAGCGTTATTATACATAGGTAAGTTAGAAAGAAAGACTTCTTCAAAATTTTCAAGTGAAGTATATTTCATGTGTGTGTGATTTCAGTGTTTAATCTAGTCAATTGTAAATATCACTGATTCGCCTATAGTGTACACATATGTATGTAATAAATGAGATCTTAACCCACCCACACGTTGAAACGAAACCCACCATACAAAAAACCATATAAACCAAGATTCATTTAAGGAAAAATAAATCACCATGGCGTTCTTGTTATAACTATTAAACTTAGTAAACATGCTTACTAAAATTCTATTAATGCGAGATTTTAGATAACTATCCGGATTTTAGGTAAACTAACGCTAACTAGTTCCGTGCAACAATTTTGTAAACAATTCAGAATGTTCAATATATTTTGCTCAACTGTCAACGTCTCGCTTAAAGCGCTCCGCATCCAAGTTAACATATTCTGACAATGATGTTTATTACGTAGATCCGGTACTATGCAGCTGAAGTTATTGCACTAACCACATGAATAAGTATGCTTTATAAGTCTTGTGTCTTAATGTTGGTAGTATTCATGTCTTATATATATAACTTGGTGTTCTACGGATACGCCTTTGTGATGTGATTAGCTAGTAGATGAGTTTTGAAGAAACTCGTTTTGAAACACTTTGTTTTCTGTTTTCCGTCCGAAATGGCGAAACTTAACGCTGTGCCTTGTCTTCTGCAGAATATAAATCGAACTCATAACAGTTTTCAGTTAGATATTGACCCACTACGCTACGATTGACTCGTGTCTGGATGTGGCTAAAGTAATTTAATAATTTTAAAGTGTGATAAAAAAATTGGGTAAGATTAGTATATATAATATATATAATAGCAAAATCTGTTTAAAAGAATATTAAATAAAGTTTCAATACAATATGAGATATAAGATAATTGCAGACTCTGCTTCTATGTGATTATATTTATGTCATTATCTCACATTATTGTAATATAAATGTAATGGTATTAAAATTATAAGATAGTGTGAAATCTGTAATGTGGGTGTAAATTGGTGTTCAAGAATTTCAATTTTTATACTAATAATATTTCTGTTAGAAACACAAAGTTGAAATCTTAGTTTTTGTTCAGTTACAAAATAATTTACTCATCATTCTTAAAATTTGCTTATTTTTCTTAACGAAGCCACCTAAGTGTGTAGGTAAAATATATACTATCGGTCCCCACGCGGCTTCGCTCGAAAATTAATTAATAATTTTAGTAAATCGTAATTGAAATCTTTTGCTATTCCGGAGATTTTCCCAGACAAACAAAAAGGCACACAGAGAGACAAACAGTTTTTTTTAATTTGTTTGCTCGTGCTTTAATATCGTCTAAATAACTGCATTTATTTTAAAATGACAGACAGACAATTTCAGTTATTTATGTGGATCTATAAAATTCAGTTACTAGGTACATGATAAATAATAGTGGCCTAGTCACCAGACCAACTATACTTATCGAAGCTCTAAGAGAAATCCAAATTCTTGCAGAAACGAAAAAAAACGGAATTTTCCATTTTACTTTATAAATTCTAGGCAAAGTTGCGGTCATAGAATATAAATAGGTATACCTACCATAAGGGATTGAACCCAAAAACAATTTTGCATATTAACCTCGTCCCACCTCCGCTCCGCCACGACTGTGCCAGCCAATCCTTACATTATAAACCACCGAGCCGATGACTCATAAGCTTTAATAAATTTAATAACATCGCAGTTTTGCACTCATACGGCCGGTGTAATTCCAGCTTTGCGTTACCCATCATTAGCGCACCAACATCG
>HE669653.1:397959-470760 GCA_000313835.2 Heliconius melpomene melpomene
CTATTAATGCGAGATTTTAGATAACTATCCGTATTTTAGGTGAACTAACGCTAACTAGTTCCATGCAACAATTTTGTAAACAATCCAGAATGTTCAATATATTTTGCTCAACTGTCAACGTCTCGCTTAAAGCGCTCCGCATCCAAGTTAACATATTCTGACAATGATGTTTATTACGTAGATCCGGTACTATGCAGCTGAAGTTATTGCACTAACCACATGAATAAGTATGTTTTATAAGTCTTGTGTCTTAATGTTGCTAGTATTCATGTCTTATACATATATCTTGGTGTGTTCTGCGGATATGCCTTTGTGATGTGATTAGCTAGTAGATGATTGCGTTCGTTGATAGGCGAAACTTAACGCTGTGCCTTGTCTTCTGCAGAGTATAAATCGAATCGAACAGTTTTCAGTACGATTTAATCGTGTCTTAGGATGTGGCTAAAATAATTTAATAATTTTAAAATGTGATAAAAAAAATGAGTAAGATACAAGTATATTGACAAAATTTGCCTAGAAGAATATTAAATAAAGTTTCTGTACAATATGATTCACTGTATGAAATATAATGAAGGACTAAAGATAATTGCAGTTTCTGCTTCTATGTGATTATATTTATGTCATTATCTCACATTATTATAATATAAATCTAATGGCATTAAAATTATAAGATAGTGTGAAATCTGTAATGTGGGTGTAAATTGGTGTTCAAGAATTTCAATTTTTATACTAAAATATTTCTGTTAGAAACACAAAGTTGAAACTTTTATATTAGGTACCTATCTTAGTTTTTGTTCAGTTACAAAATAATTTACTCATCATTCTTAAATTTTGTTTATTTTTCTTAACGAGGCTACCTAAGTGTGTAGGTATAATACTATACCTATACGATCGGTCCCCACGCGGCTTCGCTCGAAAATTAATTAATAATTTTAGTAAATCGTAATTGAAATCTTTTGCTGTTCCGGAGATTTTCCCAGACAAACAAAAAGGCACACAGGGGATAGGCTAGTTTTTTTAAATTTTTTTGCTCGGGCTTTAGTATCGTTTAAATAACTGCATTTATTTTAAAATCACAGATAGACAATTTGGATCTATAAAATTCAGTTACTAGGTACATGATAAATAATAGTGGCCTAGTCACCAGACCAACTATACTTATCGAAGCTCTAAGAGAAATCCAAATTCTTGCAGAAACGAAAAAAAACGGAATTTTCCATTTTACTTTATAAATTCTAGGCAAAGTTGCGGTCATAGAATATAAATAGGTATACCTACCATAAGGGATTGAACCCAAAAACAATTTTGCATATTAACCTCGTCCCACCTCCGCTCCGCCACGACTGTGCCAGCCAATCCTTACATTATAAAACCACCGAGCCGATGACTCATAAGCTTTAATAAATTTAATAACATCGCAGTTTTTGCACTCATACGGCCGGTGTAATTCCAGCTTTGCGTTACCCATCATTAGCGCACCAACATCGTTTTTCTGCCATAACACTCTGTTCATTAAATTACAGTTTATTACTATACTGCCTGGGTTTTGTACATTTAAAATATTAAACCATTAAGTTAACGATAGCTGCGACTACCCTGCCTAATCGAATTTTTAAATTATAGTAGAGAAATTCCTAGATTTGATTTTATAATGGTTAATATATTAAAAACTACTTAGTTTCACATAGCAGGGTAGGCGTAGGGAACCTGGGAGCCTAATGTTAAGACACTATATTCCCATTAGGACTCTTTCCCCATTTTCCATCGAATTTTGGTGGCAGTGCGTGTTGTGTGACGGAGCTCAATGCCGCGCTTAGGAATCGAACTCACATACAGAGAGAACGGACGCACTCTCACAGCCAGAGAGAACGGAGTGTGAAACTCAACGGTCCCTGTAAACCTTTTTCGCCTCGTCTATTCTAATAAGTGTAAAATTAAAGGATATAATAGGTACATAAAGTATTAAAAAAACCTAGGCAAAGCCAAAAAATAAATTTTCGAATATATATTATTTCGAAAAAAAAGCAAATTATTATACAAATGTATTTTAATTTGTCTAAATGAAACAAAAAATCTTACGCTATTGTTAGACCTATATTATTAATGGACCTAGAACGTCAAACCCTTTAACGATTACCAATATGAGAAACTAAGGGTAACTAATTTGGCACGAGTTCATAATATCTTAATGCGCTATAAATCTTTCTTAGTTACATTACAAAATAATTATTTTACGGTTTGAACAAAAATATTATGGCAGTACTGATCTGATAGTATATTTATCTTAACATATTTGTATAAAAAATTACATTATATCGATATAAAAATGTCCTTTAATATACCAGACACCGATCGACGACGTATTAGCAAGATCTAGAATTTGACGACATCCACTAACAGATGATTTACTGCTTATTTTTCTCTTAAAAAAAAGAAGGGAATAGAGTGATAAATGTGAAATGTCTATCTATCTATCTCTTTCGCTATATACCTATTTTAAGTAACAATCGTTAATATTGTTTTAATCAATATTACAATTATAGAAAATGCCAATAATTCATTTATTGCAAGCATAGCCACGTGCTTTAACATGTGAACTGTAACTAGAACAGCTTGTAAGCATTTTCAACAAAAAGAAATTTCTACGCTATCAGATCGGTGTCAAGATACCCAATAGATCAAACTGATTAAACATACAAAGATGTATGAGGGCATGCTAGACATAAATTATCTGACACGAAGTGTTTTAACTAAGTCAGCTATTTTTTTAAAACCATAAATAAGTTTTAGAATTTAATACTTTTAATATTTTTTCTTGTCATGCGAAGTAGGCACTTTAGTGGTAAGTTCTTCAAATATTCTATTTATGTTTAGTGACCCAACTTGTGTCACTATTCAAGAAAAAAAGTTATATTTAACAATTTGTTGTGGAAATCTAACTCTATTATTATAAAATGTATTCTACAATGGCACTGATCAATACAACGGCGTAAAGTAAGTTGTAAATGATTCTATGTAAAATTTAAGTTCCTTTAGTAAATTACTAGCATCGTCGAGTTCAAAAATGTATATTACAAACATATCAGTGCGACAAATTATTTTTTAAAAAAGTTATATCTCTTGATTTGTTTAACATTACATAGTGTTAATATAGTCCAACCACACCGTTCGGCCATAATCAAAGAACCATACCAATATAGACCAGAAATATTCCTTCTAGCTTTCTTTACACATTCTAACTTAAAGATTACTATCGACTAAGCAGTTTAATCGAAAAATTGTATTAAACAAGAAAGTTCTCTTTCTTCGTTTAATACCGTTTATAATGTTTATCTCTTTAAATTATCTTTTTTGTTAATAAGCTTCTCTACCTTAATCTATATATAATAGGTTCACATGTCTTGCTTGTAATTACCGTCGGTTACAGTTTTCGACCATATTTTATGGTACAGTGATCATGGATTTTGAGTCTAAGTTGTTGGACTTGGCGGGCGGCGGAATTGATTGTTATTTTACTTATTATTTTTGCAAGTTTTTATTATTCGACTTTTGTTATTATTTTTTTGTTCATTAATTTTTCACTTTAATTTAGCTAACTAAATCATATAATGTGTATGTAGGTATATTTTTTATAGATACGTAAAAAATCTAAAATATTGTCTTATTAGTGGATTTATTTCGATACTTCTAAAATATTGTTTTTTTTTCATTGGAAATTTTAAATAATTAGTTTTACCTAAAGTATGAAAAACATAATATATTAGTATTTGGAATTTTAACTTTATATAATAAATATTTTATTTTAGACCGTTCTTCATTATTTCGTAACGCGTCATCTTGCAGCACACACCATTCGACTACGTAGGCGGGACTTAACGCGTTCTAGACGTCGGAGGCGTGGAGCTAATGCCGTTTTTGATTAGATTCCTACAGTTTTTATGTTTCTAATCTCCATTGTTGCCATTAGATCTATGTTTTTTGGTAGCCATGAAATGTATTCAAAACGTTGATTGAAAATTGTACGCTTTTTTTAATTATTAGCAGGTGTATCTTGTATATTATCATTCTTTGAAATTACATTTATTTAAATTTTTTGGTTTCTCTCAGTATAAAGGCAAAACATAAATTTTAAAAAATAATTGTTTGGTAAACACAGAGTACTAGAAACTTATTATTGTTAAGAATGCAAATCACTACTCAAACTTTTTACAATATTAAAAAGTGCATTGCCTTTAGTTCGGCCGTTGTTAGATCAGTCAATTAGGCATGCAGAAAATAAGTATTGTCAGTGTGACGGGAAGTTACAAGCGAAGTAGATAGCAGTCTCGCTGAGAAAAACTGGCACGGTGCCCGAAACTTGTTATTCTCACGAAAATGTGCTTTACAAATTTTAATTTAAGGTTTTCACACTTTAAGACTACTATTCAAATCAGGTAGCCATACCTACTTAAGGTATTGAATATAAAGCTAAACAATAATATTTGTTAATCAATAATTATATTTTCATTTCTTCGCTCTGGTGTCGAAGCAAAGTGCGGCGTTGAATTCCGCCACTCATAACGCAATGCCTTCTTAATTAGGTGGAAAGCAGTGAACGGAGTGTTTTAACACTAGGTTCCCTCTGCCTACCCTGCTATGTGTGGGATAATTGTTTAGGTACTCTTTAAATTATTATTTTAAATTATTATTATTTAAATTATACATATTGGAATTAATATATTATACCTAAATGTATACCTATGTAATGTTAACAGCTACTACCGCAGACCGCTCCCCACTCAATGCAGAATGACCAGTTTGTGGTCACACAGACCGAGCGACACCCCTTGCAATATTACATAGTGTATCAACACATATCAACAATAATGAAAAAATAACTACTTAACTAAATAATAAAATAGTATTATTCTTAGTACTTAAATTAACTAGTGCCAAAAGCACTAATGTTTTGAATATGGAATCCACTAGAATATTTCTCTACAAAACCAATCTTATATCTTTCTAACGAAAATATTTGTTAATTTTTCATTTACATTTTTATACAATTCCTTTCTTTGTGTTAGTTTTCTGTTTCATGAAAATATTTTAATTCAAATTAAAACGTATAACTTTAGCAATGTAAATAGCCACTACCGCAAACCGCTCTCATCTCAATACAGTGGCAAGCTTGTGGTCGCACAGAACAACACCCATGCAATATTAGTAAGGGGTTTATTTGTAATTAATTTAGAATGTTCCTATAGAAAATTATAAAATTAAGACACTAGTATATCGAGTATCAATTGCAGCTTCACGCTTTTTCCCGTACTTTATCCCCTTGTAAAACGAGAGGTTAATTTAGTGTCAAAACACTCCGCTCCCCACTTTGCGTGCGAATTCGAAACATTGTGTGTGTGTTTGTCTACTAGAATAAGAAGCCGAGGGAACTTGGGACCTAGTGTCCATTTCATTCCCCACATCACTTCCGATCTCCACTTTCGGCGGAATTCTGGAGGCACTGGGAAACGAACTCACAACTATAATTTACAGTCAAATGTTGTCCTACCGCGTTACGATGGCATCACTATAAGCTGTCGATAGGATTCGAATTTAAAGTTAGTTATTATCGTTGATTACACTCTCACCACTCAACCATAACAGTTAATCGCTTACATAAATTGCAATTTGCCCTCGTTTCACATAAACACTTTATTACCCTATACTGGATTTTTATTATCCGACAAGTGTCTACAGTCGACTCTACGAAATCAAGTAATACGACATAAGGCCCGTTTTCGTAACGGACGCTATGTAATTGAAACGCCCACACGGTTTTTTATCAGTTAAATCGGAATTTCGCTTTATCTGTTAAATTTAAATTGTTTGAAATGTTTTCGTTAACCGCTTTTTTAGAATAAGAACAAAATTATAAAGTTACCGCGCGTTTCCTAGAGTAGCGTTATTTTTTTTGGACATGATTAAGGGTCAAATCAAGCAATAAATATAATTTTTTTTTCGGCGTCTAATATTATCAATATCTTTTTATTTAAACGAATTATTCATTATTTTGTTGCCCATGGATATTTTATGTAAGTTCAAAGTGGAATATAAATAGCAAAATAAATATTACTAGGTATTATGGCCGTTACTTTATTAAGTTCGGATGCTATGCTTCATATTTACAGAGAGAGACCAGCGTGATATGACACTAAGTAACTGGTTATTTTATATCATAAGAATATGTTAACATATTTCATTACCAATCAATATATCTAATATCTTTTTAAGTATAATTTTCCAATATAAACGTAATTCAGCAACTACAATACACTCTATTACGATCATATTGAACACAGGGTTTATATTTTATTAGATAGGTGCATGAAATATCCCATTAAGCGCGTAGCTTGTACGAGTTATCACGTTATTTAATCGTGCCACGATAGCGATACATGAACTAGGCGTACCAACCTTTGGCGTATTTTAAAGCTTTCTCTTATATTACAAATGGAATTATGAATCTATGTACCTTCCTATGACGTGGGTTTTGCTTTACGAGTGGCTATATTTTTATTGCAGTGTATAAGTTAAAAGTAAATGACTGATAATCGCTAAATAAGAAGTTATATTAGTTATTCGTATGTATTTTAGTTGTGAAGCGAGATAGATCAAGAATTGTAATAGAATAGTAATTAGTATCTCCGTGGTGGCAATTTATGCTGCAATTCACCTCACCAGACCAGGCAAATGAAAACTAATTAATAAAAACCACAGTTAAAACAAGCCATGCGAGATCTAAAGCACACAGGGTTCTTAGCACTAAAGGATACAGGAATTACTATTTTAATATCGCTCTCTCTTAATTAAAACGGCCACAACAAACAGTATTTTTCATAAAAATACATTATTTTAATTTCAGTCTCTATATGAAACTGAAATTAAAATAATTAGAATTTTTTTCTACGTCTTAATAATACAAATGGTTTCTGGATCTAAAGTTTCATAATTATTGTGAGGACAACAGGTTTTCAGAGACAATGCTGCCAAAAATTATGGGGAACAATAATAGTAAAGTAAATAAAAAGCGATACAATGAAAAAAATCTGGCTAAGATTTTTGAGACTGTCTTAAACAAAAGAAGTCATTTTGACGATTGCAATGTCTCTTCGATTATTTTAAGGGTGAGACAAAATTAAAAGTTAAAGTTGAGAGTTAAAATTTGAAACAACTACTTTTTTACTGGCTATTTTTAAACATATATTTTTCAGTTGATATAGTAAGCCAATCGTAGAGTATAATCAAATACGACGAACTACGTCATAATATAAGTTTCGTTCGTTTTTTTGTTTCTATATAAAAAAAACGAAGAAATCGTCCAAAAACATACCACCTACATAAAACAACATTAAGTTATAACTTAATTCTTTATACAAGCAGTACAACAGTATCAAATGGGTCGTTCTCTCTTGTACATCTCCAAATCTCATTGATCTCGCTGAGCGTTGCCATTCCGATCGCGAGACGCGATTCGGGATTCTCGAAATCCACTAAGTGAAGCGTGCCGTAACATCAGCTCGTAGCATGAGGTGTGTTTAATATGGTGTTCTTTTTATGTATGTTTTTTTATTAAAATATTTATAAGCGCGACGTTGGGTTCCGTCACTCGCTTAACAAACATACATATATATACTTAACAAACATATATATGCGAACATTACTGGAACAATTAAAGTAGCCTCTTATTCCCACAGACTGGTAGACAGAGGGAACCTAGTGTTCAGACGTTCCGTTTCCTATGTTCCGGCAAATTTTCTGACATCGCGCGTTGAGTGACGAAATTCAACGCCACGTTTTGTTACCAGAGCGAGGAAATGAAAATACTTCATTCCCTTGAATGGAAATAGAACCCACAACCGTCGCGTTCACGCTGCCGCTGTGCATGGACGGCGTCAATAGACAATATATCGTCGGCGTCTATATTTTAAACACAGTATAGGTACATAAGTATTCCTGCAATGCATTATGAGTAGATTGCTACCTTTACAAAAGGTAATAAAGCTGGGTTCCTCCGAGTATGGAACCATAAAACGTCAATTAACGTCAACCTCCGGCAGCTAGAATCAAATTATTCTTAATTGATTCGGCTTATATAAATCCTGGAAGAGTACTAAATTTTGTATCTTTGAATTGATATTGATGCTAAATCGTATTTTTAGAAGCTCTAAATATTTTAATAATTAGTAGTTTTCGGTTGTCGTTGCGCAGTGTACCCGCGTCTAACAGTTAACTTGTTGGTTGTGGCTTCAAACTTCTATAGGAGAAATTATTATATTGAAATTATTTTCATTTCTTTACTCTGATATACAAAGATTTCCTCTGTCTACCCTGCTGTATGAGGGATAGAGAGGGGCAAACAATATTGGTACAAAGTACACACTGTATGTGTGATATATTATTGATTTCTAGACTGCTATACTGTGTACATATGTATGTATGAGTTAAATATTAGAAAACAGGTCGTCCACTATGTTACAACAGAAAACAGCACAAAATAATAAATGTTAAACAAAGTAAACAAAAGTATCCAATATAATATTACCAATAATATTGTTTCAGTGGGACGAAATGAATTTAATTATTTTGTACGTACACGATAATACGAATTCCCAACATTATCTATATAAATAAACAATATAGAAATAAGCTATTTGTATACAAGTCCAAGGGTCGTAACCGGTGCGTAATAATTACCTGAAATACGAAACACGGCTCCTGCACAAAGGTCTAAGCATAGGGAAATTTGCTAAGACTTTGCCCCAAAATATTTATAATGAAAATGAGATAAGTATTTTATTCAATATAGAACTATTTTATATATTGACTAGCGACCCTCTTGCGGCTTCGCCCGCTTTAACTACTGGATTATTCATGTAATGTATGTTTGCAAAGCACTTAAGATAATGTGAAAATTAATTAAACCCTAATGCAACCCGCATTTTCGTAGTTTCAATAAGGATTTTCCAATTGTTTTACACAGCAAGGATTTTTAGTAGGTACCGTAATTTAAAATCTGTGCTACTAATCTTTTCAAGTACTTATTAAAATATATTTAAATGACTATTTTTAGATAGTTAAATGACTATTTTTAAACGGAAGAAATTATAAACAAAAACCTACCTACTAATAACTACTACAAAAAATATGAAACCAAATATATCGCGCTGAAATAATACATTCAACTCCAATTATCCAATACGTGCAAACGCATCTAACTAAATCTTCGTTGCTTTAGAGGCAGCCGGGTTTTTTTTTTCGAGCTTGTGGTTAATACTGAAGGGGGTATTCTGTCCCTGATGAAAAGCAAGCACTACGTGGCTGCCTGTGAGGAAAATTAAATAGAATGCATGGGCCGGGAATCGAACCCGGGCCGCCTGCATGGCAGGCGAGCATTCTACCACTGAACCACCGATGCGTGTAAGGCAAGCGGGCACGGCGGACGCATGGCGAGTGGCGAGCCGTTTCACAGCAAGGATTTTTTTGATATTGTAACAACTTCTAAAGTACTTATTAAAATGAAAAACAGTAAAAGACAGTTTTGGTCTACATTAAATGGCCAACGTAACTAATGTACTTATTTATATGCTGAGAGTAAGGGATAAGTGAAACTTGAGTAACATACAGCTGATGTGTCAACGGCGGGATATGTCAACAATTAAATGCGTTTTTCTGTAAAACTATTCGCAATTTCGAAATATTGTAAAAAGCAAATTTTATCTTCGTTTAACGTAGAGAATTAATAAAGTATTTTAAAGGATAAGGATTAATACCATTATGGAAAAATATCCCTCACAATAAAAAATATATTGAAATTATTATTTTTAGACAGAAAAATGATCACTACACGTTATTCTTAAAAGATACGAATATGCTCTCGCGGACTTTTTTGTAGATCTTATTAAGAGGAACAATACTCCAGTACATTTTTTTCATGTAGTACTTACCATTAGAGCAGCGCATGCGCGAAAGTGTCTCAACGGGTAGGACTTTATACACATTTATCGTATTTATGTTAATTTACATAAGAATGTACAAATAATAAACTATATATAAACCTTCTACGAAAAACACTCGACTTAATGGTGAAGACCGCATCAAAATCCGTTGGGTGGTTTAGAAGAAGAAGAGTTAGAAACAACAGACAGACACGAAAAGCGACTTTGTTTTATAAGATATAGGATATATAATATTAAGATTGATATTTAATGAATTTAGATTTTTTTGCGGCTTCGTTGGCTTGGTCAAATGGATATAATGAAGAATAACTTGTGTATCAGATATGATAAATTTTGAGTGCCCGAACTAACGGGTCGCAGGTACAGTGGGGTAAATAGAAACGATTTATGCGACCATTGTATGGGGTTTCGTTTTGTTGATAACTAGATTATTTAAAAAAAAATGGCAATAGTACTTCCTGAAGTTAACAAATTGTTCTTCTTATAACATTAGTATAATCACATATAAATAAAATTAATAATTATAAGAGTAGGTACATATAAAATATGCGAACTCTCAAGTTTTGTACCAGACTAGAGCTTTGGCCGCCGGGCGTGTAATGCGATTTGGATAGATGTTACAAAGACCTAACGTAACTTGGTCGCAAAGGCCACCTAACTAGTTTACTATTAACTCGGTGAAAAATGAACGAATAAAGTACTTACTTCACGGAAGTTACTAACTTTGACTTGATTATGATTAACTTATAGTTAAAGATTGTTCGGAGTTTGCTCAGATATGAGGAGATTAAAATATCTAAATTTGCTTTAGAACATTAGTTTAATTATCTTTAGTGATATAATCTAGCTTTAATATTATTAACTATGTTTATTAATTACATACTTATCGAAAACGGTTTTCTAAGTTAGTTAAACAGATGTCTTGTTGGATACAATTGTACCTATGATTTTTCTAGCTTAGGT
Organism: Heliconius melpomene melpomene; assembly: GCA_000313835.2. Lineage (NCBI taxonomy): Eukaryota > Metazoa > Arthropoda > Insecta > Lepidoptera > Nymphalidae > Heliconius > Heliconius melpomene. The sequence continues at coordinate 408,915 of HE669653.1, forward strand.
TATATTGCTAATTTATATTTTATATCACAATTATATTTAAAAAAAAGCCAATAAGTATATAACGTTAATTATCATCATACATAGTATAATAAGTTATTTCAGCTTACTTCGCGCAAAATGGTCTAAAAAAACGCAAAAAAAAGAAAGCGAGTTACTTTCATAATTTAAAGTTATGAAAAATTGTTCTTTAGTAACGTCCAAAGTAAAACGTTAATTTCGAGACAGGAAACCAGTGGAACAGTGAACCAGTTTTAAAGTGACCATATTTTATGATTAACTTGTTTGAAATATAACGTCTTCTTTTGATGTCGCTATAACGTTTGTTGTTGTGTGGGCCATTTGGGTTGTTTAGCGTTTCTTACATAAAATTAAAGTGCGCCCGATTTCGTAAATGAGCTCATTGATTCAACGAGCTTAGGAAATAGTTATTAGGTGTTGATGGATTTGTTTGTCACTTGTTGTAGCAAAATGTTTGATTGTTATGTGTTGCTTTACTGTATTTCAAATTTATATTTAAGGTTTTTCCCTCTGTACAGTCGAAATTTTTGTGGCATAAGTAAAATAAAAATCCAAAATGAGGCCAGTCCTGGCGCGGAAGCACAAAGTGGATCTGTAAAGTCGACTGGTTGTGGGTTCGAGATAAAACCCCGCTCGAGGAGATGAAATATTTATTTAAATTTATATTTACATTTTCTTCGTTCTAGTGTTGAGGCAAAGCGCGGCGTTGAGTTCCGCCACTCAACATGCCATGCCTCCAGAATTCGGTGAAAAGTTGAGAACGAAGTGTCTTAATACAGTGTGGCATGAAGTGAGGAGGAGTGAAGTGACTTATCAATAGATTCTCTTTCCATTTTATAACGCATTTGCAATTTTTTTAATTAAATATCTTCTCAATACGTAGAAATAAAATAATGAAATTTTGAACATGTTTTTATATTTATTAGCTGAAAAAGCGAACCTCTTTTTATATTGTTTTAGTTCAGCTATATAACCAAGTGTAAGCACTTGACATTCAAGAAAGTTTTGCAACGAAACACTCGCTTGACTCAAGAGCGTTAAAAATTTATGAAGAACTATGAAATATATAAAACTTTTATAAATCTTAAAGATTCTTGTTTGTTCTTAAATCAGTCGCTTAGTTCTATAAAAGTATCAATTGTGTATATTTGTATATTTAAGATTTTGAAATACTAATTGCCGCCCGCAACTTTGTTTGCGTGAACTATAAACATTTTCTCCGTCAATTATCATATTAGCCTACCTTTAGATACAGGCCTTCCTCCTCTCCACGCCAATCGGTCCAGCAGCTTCCCACGACCTTGACCAGATCGTAGGCCTACCTGGTGGAGTGCCTACCCAGTCGTCGAACGTCGTCCGGTTCGCGGCTGCCACTCAAGCCATCGCATCTCCTTGCTTCTGAACGAGAGTAAGCGCAGTGTGGAGTTCCATCACAACAAGCAATGCCTCCAGAATGGCGCTAAGTAGGGAACAGAATTGTTTTAATAGAAACGAAGTGTCCTAACACGATATTCCCGGATACGGTCTACCATTTTTCTATGTGGATTCGATCCTAATTTGGGGGAATGATTCTATATAATTTTATTTATTTCCCCCTCTGCGTTTAGTTTACCACTCAACACACAAGCTCTCGGAAAGGTACGGAGTGTCTTAACACCAGACCTGACCTGACTACGCTTCTATGTGTACAAAAGCTTTAAGATACTTATTTATTATTAACTTCAATACAGGAAATATAAAATCTAAAACTGAACAATAACACAAGGACGAGAACGAACTACAATATAATTTATTCATACTAAAATCCGCATCAGACACGTCGTCAGAATTTCCGTCATAAATTGTCCCTAACGGCACTTCCGGCTTTTACTATACTTTGGTAACACAAGTCCTCGAGCTTATCCCAAATTAAACTGACATTTAATGTCTGAGTCCTCGGAGATGTGTTTGAGCTTGCTCCTGTATATGTTGTTTGATGGAAATTTTTATTTATAGATAGTAGCATTGATTGGGGTTTAGGTAAATATTTAGCTTTTAAGTATTTTCTGCCAATAACAACCATTTATACAAAATTTTTACAAAGCGTAGGTAAGATTTAGTATCTTAACTTTAGTAATCTGAACTGAATTTCGAAGAATTTATATAAATTACACACGATGCCATGCTTTTGTCTTGCTTGTTTGTTTATCGATCATTCAAATTTCTTTAGATTATTCTTTGTATATGCATTAATCCCTTTCACTAGAAAAACATTTACTGGTCTCCGTTTAACATAGAATTTCTTTATAATTTTATAAGTCAGTCCATAGTTTTAAAGCTTTTCATTCTTAATTTTACTGCACATTCTGTGTTTTAAATGTGGCAGCCCAGATAAGGGGTAAGTAGCCCCAATGACGCTTATTCGAAACCATTGTTCTACAATCGTTTTATACAACGTTGTGCTCAGTCTTTAATTCACCAGTTTGCTGCAAATGAACTGCCGTTTAACTTTTACTGCCTTTTGCTTTGTTTTGAACTAAACATTTCAACTCTTCGGTTTTATCTGTTTCTGAGCGCGAGACTTTGTTGGCACTTTGCGGTTTTATTTCAGGATCTTTTGTATTATTTGGTGTCTTATTTTACTTACGTGAGCCAAGTGGAGCAAACTTTCTTCGTATCGACCTTCTGCTGTTTTGAAATGTAAATAAGATGTCACAAAATCCGTGATTCTTAGGAATATTGTAGTCTTGTTTACTTTTCTTGAAATTTTTATTGAAGGTGAAAGTTTCATATGTGTATGTAGAATGGATGCGAAACATGATAATATTAGCATTAAAAATAATTATTATCTTACATAAGGATTTAATTTAATAGTAATATTAACATTTTCCGTGTGCAATTTATTACATTGAAAACAGAATAATGAAAACTCCTATTTTTTTTTTAAAAACTATTTTCTAAGTGTACACACACTTTACATACACTTTAATAATGTTAAAATAATTAAATCAAAATAATAATAATGAATATCATTACTATGTTCATAATCAATACTCCAGATGATAAGCACAGCCAACCCTACCGACGCTGATTGTAAAATAGACACTCCAAAATCCATTATGTTGATCCCTCCGACCCGTATAAAGATCATAAAACATCTGCGACATAGAAGTACATTTAATAATCCCCAAACACTTGAGATGGGATTTCGTATTTTGAATGTAACTATGACATATACTTGAAGGATATTTTGATCTACTGCCGTTGGGGAATCGTTTTTGTATGATAAATCGTCAAATGAAAATAATCTTTGCCCCATACGTAATAATGTTCCATTGCTACGCGAAAGTACGCTTGCCGTATGCCATGTGTTACACAAGTCAATCTCGTTGGTACGAAATATTAAAATTCTACAAAGCTGAATCTGTTGACCAAGTATTTGCATAGCTGCTTTGCATAAAATAGAAAACGTATGAAATATTAAAGAGGATGCGTTTCATATTCATTTAAAGTACTTAGTTCATATGATGGTACTTAATGAATATAGAACACTTGATGTTATATTAAAATAATGTGGGGTAATTTAGTTATGTATATGTCAGTTCAATTGTGGCTATGAGTTCAATTTTATTGGAAATAATATTTGTTTCTATAATATGAATATGTTTGTTTCATCAACATAATTGTGATGATGTAGCTCCATAAAAATAAACAGTTTTCAAGCTCGACTCGCCCACCGAGGGTTACGTATCAAAAACGTAAAAAAACGAGGGTTACGTGAACTTAGAAATTGCGACAATCTTAAAATTAGGGCGTTTGTACTCATTTTTTATGAAATGAACTACACATATAAGTTAGTAGTTATTTTTATCTACGAAATACGTATAACTCTACTATCCGCCGAATTTTCGGAACATTATGTGTTGAGTGGCGAAACTCAACGCGGCGCTTTGCTTTGTTACCATGGAGAGGAACAGAAAATATTAAATACCTATTTCATTCATCCAGTGGGCATTGAATTGAATTATAAACAAAATATCGATGTTTTTTTATTAGAAAAACATATGTAGAACTTAAACAATTAGGTGCCTCATATGCTCGTATATATTAAATATGAAAATAATTTCATCCAACAGCGATATTTCCCGGCTTTATGTTGCGTAAATAAAATGGGTGCTTGATACCATTAACTGGAGTTTTGACGCTCAAATCCACAGTATTAATATTAAAATCCGCAAAAACTCATTAAAAATAACGCTTCAAACTTATAATCGTTCAAAGTCGGCCCGGGGCCTATTCGACCCACCAACTTTAGATTAAACTTGTCACCCCGCTGTTTGAGTGTTACTTAAGAAGTTCCAGAAAAAATGAAGTATGAGATCTGCGAAAGTTATGACTATCATATAAATGAATTATTAAGATAACATAGGATTTATATCTTTAATTATAATTGAATTGGAATTTAAATCAGTCTAATTGAATCTAAAGGAAGTTTAGATAGTAAAATTGAGTTTTTTTATTTACCTATGATTGGACTTAACACTTTACATGTACACAACCAACGTATATATAATATAAAATAATAATCTTACATTACTCTTTTTTATTTTGTTTTATATAAATAACACATATGTGGCAATTGTAAGTTCCTCAGGGGAAATTTGAACTCATAGTTTTAATTTATACCTAAGCGCACAGTCAGTCCTAACTAAGCGCTAAAGCAGTGTTAGTATATTAAGAAGCATATATCAAACAAACTCATATTATATACGAATATCTAAGTTATTCTTAGCAAAGATGTTAATTTCGTCGTTATATTCTACAGAGCCAATATTAATTTCAACTTGACTATTAACAATCCAGCCTCACCTAATTGAGTTACGAAATTAACTCATTAATTGGATGGGTTCTGCACTAACTGGTTATAGCTTTCCAGATATTTGACTGTTTGAGTATTATACGTCAACTACTTAATAATTCAATTTTATTGCTGCCTGTTATTGGTTTTGGAATTCCATTATAAGATTATTAGAGCATCAATATTTGGTTAATATTTTGATATTGAACTCGCTTATTTGTTCCGTATTCCGCTACTTCACGTGTCACTATTGATTTAGCTGATAGATGTTATAGTGGTTATACTACGACATAAATGTATGTATCTAGGTTATATAATTTAATAGGTGAATGTAATATAATTGGATATATTTGTAACATGCATTCTCCATTATGCAACATTATCTCTGTTTTACCTTACAAACTTCTCCATGTGTTCTCCTTCTCCATATAATGACATTGGTGAACTAAAGTGATGAGTGCTCACTGGCATCTACCTACATACCACATATCAACTTTCGAAGCGGTCAGTTTTTAAGAGTTATGTCTGTCAGTCACTCAGTAACGGAAGAGTTTTATAAATATCTAGATTATTTAAATAACAAAATTGTGTTAGTTATGGGAACGATCCTATATAGATTATTCTATCAAAATTCATAACTGACTGAGAAACTCTCATATCTTTATTATTTTGTCGAATATTGAAAATATTTTTTCATGTAAAAAATTCCATCTTAAAAAATAATGCTATCTGTATATTCTCACTTAATGGGATGCCAACCCTTAGGCTTGGGGGACCCAAACCAAAAATTTTCAAGCATTTCCTATCGCGACTTCTTTATGCATACAAAATAGGATACGCGGTAATTCACTTTTAAAATGTTATAGAACTGACATTACTGAAAATTTATGAATATGCTTTTGCATTAAGTTTTGTAGTTTGTTAGTGTCAGTGCAAGTTTAATACTTATGTGGTTTCATAAGGTTCGAAGAGTTAAGAAGAGAGAGAGTTTTGGAGTTACTTTAATTTAATTTAAAATTAATTCTCTTCTTTTTTTTTGCTCAAAATGAAATCCTCCTTAATAATTAATATTAATAGTAGGACAATTTATTACCATCTAATAAAGATTATACTAAAGAGAAATAAACAAGCATCAAGCGGCTCTATTATAAAATTAACTAAAACATTAAAAAAATATTCATAATATTTTAACAATGTATCCTTAATCTCGTGTATAAAATTTCAAATATTTTGAATACACCGCCCAAATTTAATGCTTCGCACAAAATTATAGCGCAATTTTCATCGTCAAAGGGGCCGCAGTTTATTTTGTTTTTTTCTTTCAAAAGCAGGGTAGATGGGAGAAACGTAGTGTTAAAACACTCTGTTCTCCATTTTCCCACCAAGTTTCGAGACATTGTGTGCTGAGCGGTGGAACCCAATGCCGCACTTTGTCTTATTACCAGGACAAGGAAATGAGAATATTAATTAGTTCACTCCCATAGTAGGAATCGAACCGAAAACCGTCGCGTTTACTGTCACGTTTGTTCCACTATGTCACAACGGCGTTCGAAAATATAATACACCGTCCAAGTTTTAATGCCTCGCACAAAATTATAGCGAAATTTTGTACATCAAACAGGCCGCGGTTAATGGGATGCTTTATATGCGAAAGTTTGGCTTAACTGAAGCAAGTGTGAAAATGGCGGCTTAATCATGCACAAAAAGAGTAAACTTTGCGTTCGCATTATGAATACTGATACTTTATTATGATATTGGTCTAGAATTTTATCGATGGGTGATTGGGGGTTCGAATTTACTTCGCGTCATTACTGTCATTTTTAAAGGTTCATATGAGGTTGTGTCTTTAAGAACGGTTTTATTGGCCAAGTTTGAACGTCTTAACCGAATTAGAAAATATAACAGTATAGTTTTTTTATATATAGATATACCTTTGTATTTTTTATTCTATTTTCATTTGCACAGTATAAGAGTTCGCTGAATTGTTTTAATAAAAGAAAAATAACGAGTAAGTAGAAATTCATAACGAGTGAATCTCTATGGAATTGCAACATCTAATCTAAGTAAGTCCCAATGCAAACGTCAAGTAATATTTCAAAAACAACTAATTAAGATTATACTCATTTGGACTTTAACATGAAATTTAGTTTTAGCTGCTCATTCATTAACTTATAAAAAATATACAGCTTACACATATCTCTTATATTTTTTTTATTGTAGTTCACGATTATTTGCGTGTTTTTCAATTAACCTTAAAATAGCTTAAGCATAGTGGTTATTTTTTATTACATTAGCCATCTATGCAAAAGCATTCATATACTCGTAAATTATTCAAAAACAAAATTATGCCTCATTTTACAGGAACAACGAGAGAAAGAGTGCCTTATCTTACCGTTAAAACAGTCCTTTCTCCACTTTCCGCCCAATTTTCAAGACATTGTATGTTGAGTGGAGCCCAACGCATTTGTCTTAGTAACAAAACAAGTAAATAAAAATATCGTCAATCGAATCCACAACCGTCGTATCACTGTCTCACGCTGTCCCGCTGTTCCGCGACGGTCTCGGATCGTCTTATTTATCTACATTTATTCTAAAAAAATCAAATAGCCAAGAAATTCGACTTAACAAACAACATCCGGCTGCATTAATTAATTACTCGATTATTATAACACTTCGCTATCTCGATATACGCTATATAATTAATAGTAATTTTTATACCCACTGACGGTCATTAACATATTTAGTTTATGGTGTACATGGGGGCGACTACATTTCTATTTTGCGTTATCAGTACAGGCATCTTGTTTCGAGATCCCCCTTTTTGATAGTCTTTTCTATTAATGACTTATTTCCCTTGGTCTTTTGGCCACTTTATTTCTCTAGACTTCGTACCCGAGGTAATACAAACTTTAAATATAAGAAGATAAGGAATATTTTTCTATGTACGCATTTTATTGGCTATCGACCCCTTATATCTTAAACAATCGCTTTGTCATATAATCGTGTACCGATGAATGTTTGCTCATTGATTGATAAGTCGTAGCCGATGGGTATTGGATGTCCTTTGCGTATGGGGATACGGATTGATGAAATAAGGCGTTGTTATGATGGGAGTGGTATTCAGTGTGATTTCATCAGTAAGTTTGGTGTATTGTTAGTAAAATGATTATTTAAAGTATTTTATTATCTCAAGAAAACGAATATACCCCATAAATGTATATAATACAAATCGATAATCAATATGAAGTCGCCCTGGCGCAGGAACACAAGCGTAAGCGTATAGCTACTGTAAACGCGTGGGTTATGGGTTTGATATGAGAGAACAATTTTTTTTATATTTTCATTTCCTTGTGTCGGTAACGAGGCAAAGGCAAGGCGGCGGTGAGTTCTGTTACTCGACACGCACTACCTCGAGAGAGTGGGGGACAGAAATATCTTCATTGGTTCCCAGGTTCCCTTTGCTCACATGCTATGTGGTGTCAGAATTCGAGCGCTAAAACTTTCGTACTACAGTAACCCCGTGAGTAGAAATCGGATCCGCAGCTGGTATTGTAGAAATAAATTACAATATTTCCCATCATCATCATCTAGTTACAATGTAAGATTTATAAAACATTTATAAATCTTAGTATATATATTGTAAGCACAAACATATTCAAAGTAAATATAATGTCATCAATTTTGTTCTCATATTATAAAATATAATAGCATTATTTGTGGAATTGTCATAACTTTCATATATTCTAGAATCAGAGTTCTTTGAAGTCCCTGTGTCCTTGCATCTGACGTACCCAAATGAATACGTGTATGCAGTAACTAATTTCAAAGGGAAGACTTGTAATTACACCCTTTTGAATGACGGAGGCATGTGCTTTTCAACAAAGCTTTACTTTATCTATGAAAGCTCGGTTGTTATATTTATGATTCGACTTAATAAATATTTAATTATTATAGTTGCTCAGTAAAGTGTATTGTTTTCTTTTGTATATAGTTTCTATTTTTGTTCTTTTTTATTTAAAGAGATAAAAAGATACTTCTAAAGCTTCTTACGCTACATAAAAAACTTGTGTAAAATATTGAATTTTACTTACTGAATTTGAATCCAATTTCATATACTTTTGGTACATCTATCTATATATATAAAATCGAAAGGCCACTCACTCGAGACGGGAATTTGCAATATTCGACTTCTAAGGGGTTGTTTTTGGGGTCGAAAGTTTGTATGAAACTTCGTTACTACAAATGCTAGGAGTCTCAAATTTTGCATTAGACGTCACTAGGACGTAGTCATGGAGACAGAAGTTAATAATAACATAGATCACGCGGGTGAAACCGCGAGCGGGCCGCTAGTTATTCATAAATTCAAATTCAAAATATTCTTACTTTAGTTAAACAAACCCAAACATTAAAATAACTATTTTCACTTGTCACATGTCACGTCCCAAATTCAATTTCATAAATTATTTATCAAAAGGTGATCTTATATCCTTTAATCTCGGATAGGATTTAATGGTTCCACTCACTAATATTCAGTTTTAAATTCGTCCATATAATAAACTCGCTGAGTCGTTAATTAGGGGATTGAGGCTGACCCTCCATAGAATTAGATATCAAGACCTCCCTCTTATGAAAAATTCACAGCTAAGCTAGTAATATCATATTCTCTTTACATTTCTTAATGGATTCATATAATCGTCTGTATTGCGTTACTTGGTTCTTAATGCTGAGTGGAGTTTGATTTGAAGGTTGTGTGTTTGATTTTTGGGTGAGTTATTATATTTTTTTTATAGTATAAAAGTATATTTCTTAATAATTTACTTATAACTTTTTTACGGTTACTTTGTAATGTATACTTTTATGTAAAAATGTTTGGACTGGAATAAATCTGAATTCCACATTCCTAATGTAAACATTACGTTTTGCTTTGTATTTTCTATATTTCCTATATATTAAATAATGGCTGACAAATTTTAAATAGATGAAGAAGAGTGTGCAAAAATACGGGGCATGCGTTAAAAAATCACTAATTATCCTCGAGTAGAAATCGAACTTACTAACAACCAGTCGCGCTTACAATAACACACTAGTGCTCCTGCACCTCTAATTTTAAAAATCCTACCTTTAATATAGCTAGAGCTACTTACACTTAACACATTTCCTTTTTCAAGATACGCCAAGACTATAAGCTTGTGAACACTAAGAAGTTATACAAAGCTATTATTTAATGGACGATGAGGCTAATTGACTCTTCTGCACGGATGGTTTTATCCATTAACGCAGAATATTTTCCAAGCGGATTACTAAAGTTTAGTAGAGGTGAATAGTAGGTAAAGGAAAATTGTTATTTTAACCAGATGTTATAATGGAAATGTAGAAGTATCTAAGGTTTTTATTGTAGATTTTTTTAGTGTGTCTTCATCATCATCATCATCATCAACAATCTTCTTCATCCTTCTTGTATAAGATTTATTTGGCTTATCTGTTCAAAAATATTCTAGTGTTATAAAATGTTTGAATATTTATTTTTGAATTACGTAACGAAATGAATGAAGGAAACTTTATGTTGGTTAGGTTATTTTCTAAATTACTTCAGCTAACAAACCGAACGTAGAGACCCTGACTATACAAATAGAGCTTCCTTACACTCTCCAAGTTTTATATACTCGTATCGTATATGAACCAAAACCATTTCACAGCGAGGTACCCATATATCTTTTAGATTACACTACAGCATTTAGTGTACTATTTTATAGCTAACTTGACCAGACTAGACTAGAAGATGAATGTATTCATTCATCTTCATGCAGCATGTTAGGCAGAGGGAACCTATGGTTAAGACACTCCGTTTTCCACTGTCTTTTTTTTTCGAATTAATAATATAATTCATTCCCCCGAGTGGGAATCGAACCCACAATCTTATGTAGTTGTCGTTTTCTAATTACAAGCTTGTTCTCTTGCGCAACGATGACCTCACTATAGCATTCTAATTTTAATATTAGTTTACACAAAGCCTTTGTAGAAATAATATTTTATTTATTAAATATAAACATATCCTCCTACCACACAGCTTTGATAAGTCGTTATAAAAATGCGGTTCGTAAATATCACAAACGAGTGGTGCTTTAAAAATATTCTATTTCAGCTAAAATTTTCAGCGGAAATGTAATTTTTCACAGTTTTCTATTATTGCTTGAAACAATGGATAGTTCCGATTCTTTTAACAAAAAAGATGAACGACCTATCGTATGCAACTAGGCTATAAATTCGACTGTAATGTTTTTGACTATTCATTTGTAAAAACTAGATACGTATAGGTAGGTGAAGGACGTCGTGTGCCAGTGGCACAGGTTTTAGTTGTAAACAGAAAAATTGCGGGTTCGATTCCCACCAGAGGAAATTAATTTTTATTTCCCCACTCTGGTTAGAAGACAAAACGAGGCGGTCAGTTCTGCTATTTAACTCGTCATATCTCGAAGATTAGGCGTAAAGTGAAGAACATAGTGTCGTGTCACTTACCTATCTTCCTCCAGTATAAGTACGCTACTGTCCTTATCTAGGATTTAAACTCTCCCGCCTCTTTATTTTTCGTATAATATCTATTTTAACTTAGCAACTATCTAACTAAAATCTTTTAAAAATACTTTAAAATTTCGCTATTTTACACAATCTTCCAAAAGCTCTACAATTTATCCAAGCCGTCGAAGATTTACTCATTAGTTCAAGTGAAATGATCATTCATTATCCGAATTGGGTCACCGATGTCGGTTAAGTAAACTAACACAGTACTTTATGCACTTACGTTCGCAAATATCGAGAACGTTTGATCAATTATTAAGGAATTTCAAAGAATTATTTAAAGTGTTATTTTACTAGATAATACCTACTTACTACTTGCTAGATTTAGGCTGGATATCCAAATTCACAGCAATACTATTTTTTAACAAGACCAGAGACACATTGGGAAAACTTAATAATTACAAACTTGATTCTTAATATAAAAAAAGAAAGTAAAACAAAAAAAGGAACTTCACGTTTTATCCCGCAAAAATGGACTAAAGTTATGTTATAACAATTGCATATTATAGTAGGTACAAACTGACCTTAATTTGACACGAATCTTGGGATCTCATTTGATTGCATGAAGTTTGTGCAGTTATTATATCTACATAATATAGGTACAATGTGTATAATTTAAACTCACAATTACATTTTTTAAATCAAAAATTAAATTAAATCAGGTTCACGCTGTGTCCCGCACACAGCAGGGTAGGTAGAGGGAACCTAGTGTTAAAACACTCCGTACCCAAATTTTAAAATGTTTATTCATTACTAAAATATTATAATTCTATATCATGAATTCTATAATTCAAAAACTCAACATAACTTCCATGTTTTCTAATGACTATTAATTCACAGCGGACCCAATTTCATAAAATTCCATTTAACTTATGGGGGCTGCTTACGCCTACTTTTGTTGGGGGACTCTGACAAATTTATGTGATAGCCTCTTAAGTGGAGGGAGCGTTATAAGCTGTTATTGAGGATCAAAGCTACTTGTTCTTTTAAATATGTCGATTGTCAATGCATGTTATGATATAGAAATCTTTACTATTAAATATTATTGTATATTATAATATGCTAAGTTAAAAAACATTAGTTTATATATTATACTATATTTATGCTAATATTGAGAAAGAAATCCTAAATGTCTTTAACAACAGCAAACCATGTCTTTAATCAACTTAGCTAGCCAGCTAGCTATTATGACTATTCTTTGTTATTCATTATTATCCAGTCTCATATATTTTTTACTATAAAATATCTTATAGCAAAATAGAACGTACATTTAAAACCATTGTTTAATACAATAATTTATTTCAAGATACGAGGCTATATAATATTGAAAAATATTGAATGCGAAAAGGTCGCATTAAATATTTTCAAACACTTTATTGCCCACTGATACTGGCTGAATCATAAAACTATAACGCTTATAAATGACCTTGTATTGTCGTAAAAACTTGAAATAGACGGCCTGAATAGAAGTTTTATATCTGTATAGTTTTATCGTTTTAGTTGGAGGTGCACGCCATGAGTAAGTTTAAACAAAACAATTAAACTTCATCTTTTTATGTTAGTTCGTATGTATGAGAAACATCTAGTGATGAGTTATTCTGTTCGTCAGTTTAAGAAACAATTAGTTTTACAACCAAAACCAAATACAGCTCTAGTATTAACGAAAAATTGAGAAGGACAGAGAGAAAAATATGTACGTAATTTCTTTTTATATTCCACAAATGCAAGTGATACAAAAACAAAAAGAAAAAATATTTTTTATCAAAAATATACAGTACGTACTTTGGCAGCTGAACTATTGTGTAATTGTGCCAATTATGACTCATCTGCCACTTGCAATAAGTAATTATGACAATCTTCATTAAGACCTTTCTATAGCTATTACTAGTTGTTGCGTTTCATTTGAGTCAAAGTTCAATCGCCTTTTAGCATTTTTTTTATAATCTACATAATATAAGTTAATGTATGCTAGTAGATTAGTGCGTTATGTGTGGAACAAAATTACTTCTCCATTTCTGCTAAATGAAGAAAGTGACAGAGACAGAGAGAAACAGAGATATTTTTTGAATTACGGAAAGGGTTCCGCCAGTAGGGACTGGCGCATGGAATTCTTAAAAACAGAAATGTATTTTTTTTTATTACTAACTTATGTCACTTTTAGTGTAAAATCAGTTTTTTCTTTAACTAAGTTAGCTTTTGGCAGTAGTTTAGTTTGCTATGGACGGTGACCAAGAGCAGCGCCAACCCTGTTAATCTACACCAGTAACGAGCCAAGTAAACTCAGGGTTCTCCAATTTATCTCGTGTTATTATAATTTCTAATATTTTTATGTGTATGTTTAATATATAATATAGATATTTATAATGTAGAAATCGATACTTTTTATCACACAACACATATATTTTGTAAGAAAATTATGTTTCATTGTTTGCTTAATACGTTATCTAATTAAATTTAAACAATTATAAACAAATAACATTATAACATAGACATTTTTAGAAAAGATAATTCTATCATAAGTTTAATACTGTAGTCTTATAGCATCCCACCAGACCACATAAGTGCATCGACACTATAAAATAACTTTAAAAACACTTGCTTAAATAAACAGTTAATTTTACAAGTTTACTTTAAAACAACATTTTAGTAACACAAGAGTGATAAATTCGTAGCGGTCGCCTAGAAATGCATCAGCTATAATACTGGGGCGTAAACTCTACACTTTGAGAGCCATTTAGCGTTTAGTGAATTAGACCGCGTCCACACCATCTAGACGGTTTATAATCGTTTGTAATAAAATTAAGTTGAAGTATTGTAGGTGTTTTAGTTTAAATATTCATAGATATTTGCATTTTTTTTGTTATACTGCTATTTGCTGGTTTATTTGGCGTTTTTAAGTCTATTTACGTTTAAGTTAAAATTTACTTACGGTATGAAAAAAAATATTTCATGATATAAAAAAAAATAATTTGAGTTTATTTCGTTAACTTTCAATAGAATCTACCTTCTATATATACTTCATTTATTAGAATTTTCCTATATTTTGCAACATGTAAAATAGGATCCAACTACCAAAGTTACCAACAAAAGTACAAAATTAAACCATTAATTTTAACTATTATTATTAATGTATTAACAAAATTTTATTATTCCTACATATATTATACATAAAACTAATGGATTATCTAAATAATCGTATCTTAACTTATGTAAGAAGAGCTTTATCTGCGGTTTATACCAGACAGCGTTATTACAGTGTTAAGAATGTCTAATGAAGGGTGAAGAACTTTAAACTATATGAATAAATCGTATATTTTGTTTTATCTTTATTTGCTGGCTGTCTCGACCATATTATATGTAGTGCTTTAATATAATAAAATGTATAATACTATTTGAAATTGTAATATTAAATGATAAATATTTATATGATAAAAGGTTTTGTTTTACAATATAAAAGTTGATGTGGATACGATAACACTAAGAGAAATTAAAATATTTTACTAAGTTCAGAAACTCTTCGTAGGTACCTATTTCCCCCTAGTTTCAAACACTATACCTATGTATAAACAAGTCATTAGTTGAGATTTTTTTTATCACTTTTCCTTTACTAATTAAACTTCTTTATAAATGTTGATTTTTATTAAACAAACATAAAAGCTCGACATGTCCTGTGGGAACTGGACGTTGTCACGCCATTTGATTCATATTAACATTTTAATTGAAAAATATTGTCTTCACGTATTTTCATTAAAATTTAAAAATCGAATACTTCGTTTTTTTGAGGCCGTCGTGGCATAGTGGTACAATGTGTGACTGTAAACGCGATGGTTTTAAGTTCGATTCCCACTCGGAGGAATAAATTATTATTTATTAATGTTTTCATCTTAACACTAAGTTACCTCTAGCTACCTGCTACATGCGGAATATAGCGTGAATGAGAAAAAATTGAAGGATTGTATTAAGTGATTTTTCAGTGCACGTCACAAAAATAACGAAATATTGTCCTTAGTTCAACGTATAGTATGAAAACGTCCCTTTTTCCCCTTTACGCAACAAAATCTAAGTAATGAATTATATAAACATAGAATATACTTTCATTTTAATAAAAGAAATGGAAACTTCTTTTAAAGTTAATTGCATTACATAATGCAACACATGTTTGTGTCGCGGTCATTGAGCAGATCAACCCTCGAGCGCCGCACGCACTGCACGCCCCATTGCCTCTCTCATTATACTGATGACTTCATTTTTAAAACTCTTTACATCCCTTATGTTTTATATTTTTTATTTGTTTTGTTAGTTATTGTATAAGTTACTGGAGCTTTATATATGATGAGAATGAGATGTAAAGAATATAATTATAATATAGCTGTGTATTTTTTTTTTTTACTTATACAAGTCAATAGTGGTAGCTAGTTTTGGTTATTTCGTTTTTGTTGTATATTTTTTTGTATTAATGTATGAAATTGTTTTCAAGTAGATATTTTTTTAATAAAACTCTTGAAACAGGTAATTTTTTAAATATCCTAAATTGCCATCTCAAAATTGTCTATATTTAGCACGATTATTGTGTATTAAAGAGACGTAAATGCGACAGGTTGTGAGTTCGATTCCCACTCGACGAAATGAAATATTTAATATTTTTCATTTCTTTGCTCTGGTAACGAGGCAAAAGTGTATTTAAATTTATAATATTTTAAAATATTATTTATTTAAATAAGGCAAACCATTTGTATTATAATCGCTCCTTTAAAATATTTTACTCAGAAGCCTGGATAAATATAGCAGCTTTTCACTTTATACGCACGTAAAACGTTAACAGATCATTGAGCTCGGTGGAAACATTAAATTTATGCCGAATAAAATATTTCATTTCTACAACAGCCCATTCCGTAAATGAGCGTTCAAGTGTCGGGTGTGGTTGTTTTGATGCTTTAAGGTGGGCCGCGGGTCGAAAGCACCCCACTCGCAAGGGAAGGTTAGTAATATTGTTCCTTAGATTGTAAATACTTTAATAAGTTTTGTAAATTATTTGTGAAGATTGTTCATATTTTTAACTTATATTGATAGTAACACTATTAGGTTAATATAGATGCTTATCTATTTGAAATTCAGGCTTTAAATTTACTCGTCTTTTCTCCATAGGGATCACATAAATGTGTTATAGAAAAAATAATAAACGTGTTCATTTTACATATAGGCGTAATTGTAATGTGATACTTAACATGTTTTTACTGCCATTGAATTTATAGTAACAACTGTAAAAGAAACATAAATTTAGGATGCATTACTCGACACTAAACCGAGTGGTGACAGGGCTACAAATTTCCAATAAAACCACTTGCGTGACGCATAAATAACGTACGCTCGCGGGCGAGGTCGGGGTGCGACTGACGTGATTTGTACGTTTTCAACGCCATCTACCGTGATCTATAGACACTTGTCGAAGTTAATTGTGCATGTGTATATATTTGAACTTGCATTTTAATAGGTAAAATTTTACTTTTTTTTTTTTACTAAAATTTTACGTTTAATAAGTGCTATATAAAACTTTCTCCCCAAAGTAACCGCCATCTGAATTTCATATTCTCGATAGTTAAAAAATTCAAGTTTTATAACATAACGCAGGTATGCCTGCACCCCAGGGCCAAAATATGTGTTTTTCAAAGTACTTTTGGGATAAGTCTAATAACCTGATAAAACCTTACAACGGTTGTTGGTTTAAATGTTACCTGGACTCCTAGTGGCGGAGGGGCACAAGCGTGCGGCTGCAATAGTGGTGATTGTGGTTTTAATTTGCAGTCAGGGGAATGTAATATTTAATACGTTCATTTTCCCGTTGTAGTAACGAAACAATGCGCGGCGTTAAGTCCCGCCACTCAACACGCATTGCCTCATGAATTCGGCTGGAAACGGAAGTATTTTAAGACTTCGATAAACACACAAGACATTTTTGTAATTCAAATTAAAATGCGGTAGATACATATCTATAAAAATATGTCTATAAATATGTAACATTTTATGAAAATTATAAAAATTATATTGCTTTCAGGAATAAATCTAAATGCATAGATTCTACATGAATATCCAAATATTTGAAACACTAATAAAGATGAACACGACACGAAAGAGGATCTCAGTAGCGTATATCTCAAGATAAATTAAGCACTCTCATAAAACTGATCCTCGATCCGACCCCCCAGGGGAAGATCGCGTAATTTACAGTTAGAACGTAAGAGGGCAGTGAAAAGTGGCCGTGTTTTGAGGTTAATTGTGTCTAGTCTTGGTTTTGAATAACATGCAAAAATCTTAAGCAGTTGTTGTTGCGAAAGACACGTTTGTAATTTTGTTGGTTTCTTTACAATTTTCATTTATTTGATCGGTGATCTAGTAAACTGGACATGGATTACTAAACTCGGGTCATGGTACTCTGTTCTTCGTAATGAAGTCGATATATTGAGAATTGCTTGGTAGATCTGAACTTCAGTAGTTTTTTAGTTTTGCTGTTTGTTTAGTTGTTTGCTGTGTGGGAATCGAACCGACAATTGCAAGTACAAAAGCATTACTACCCCACTGCGGAAGGATGTTACACAATTTCTCTTTTATAAAAAATGCTCATGTCAAATATTAATAAAGAACCTTTTTTTCAGGTATGCTGTTACAATTTGAAATAATTTTCAACCTAGGCAGATAATGGTAATGTGATTAAATTGTTTTTATATAGCCATACCTTTTGCTTCTTGCCTAAGATATATATATTAGGAGTTAGTAAATGTAGCGAGTACTTCATGATTCTAGACTTAATTTTCTTAACTAAACTTATTTTTTAGAGCCGCTAGCCGTGGTTGCGTGGGTTCACATGAATTTGATTATAAACGCGATTGCGGGTTAGTTTTCCACTCGGGGTAATGAAATATTTAATATTTATATATTTATAATCATTTTTTTTAGCTTCGAGAAAAGGCGGCAGGCGAGAGTGTCTTACCACTAGATTCACCGTGCCCCCTACCAGCCATATACGAAACACAGCGTGAAGCTCAAATAAACCTTTTATTTAAATATAGTAGATACTGTAAATCGTAATATTTAGTTTTGTATCGTAAACAAGATCCTTTGCTAGAAGTTGAAGTTTATATATACAAAATATTTTCAGGTAATATCGTCAAAGGCCAAAGAGCTGCATTTCACGTATTCACAGCATGTATTCTTCAAATTATGTTTGTGCAAAATGTACGTTTATTACTTACTTACTATGCAGAATATTCAACAGTTAACAAAACATAACAACTTGTAAAGATAAGGGGAAATAAAAACACTAATATCCACTTCAGAACTCGTGCAATACTTTCAAACTCGCACTATTAAGTACTCGGAAGAAACGCTAACTTTCTGCAATTCAAAAGATGTTCTACAGATTGTTGTGCAAGCTCTTCAGCATATTACTCTTTTAGAACGCCACCTGCGATGTTATTTATTTTTTCATACACATGAGAGAATGGTTAACGCACATACGATTTTTCTTTTGTGCTTAAAATATTTAAGTTACATTTTATAAATATTATACTATACTTAGACTTGATTTTTTTATTAGGTAATAATTAAATTCGTATTATTTGATTGATTTGAGTAGCAGAAGATGGAGTAGCTTATTTTCTGCATTCTATGATTCAGACGATTAAAACATTAAGGACCACACCATTAAGGAATCGCGTTCTCCGCTTTCCGTCGGTATTTAAAAGGGGGCTTTGAGTGCAGAGCAACCATCGCATTCGCAGTCAGATGCCGCCCCACTGCGCCACGATTGCTTCAGTAGGTATGCCTCAGATAGACAGGAATTTGCAATGAATATATAATATTTTTTTTAGCCTCACTATGTCTCGCCAGTAGTAGGGTAAGGAGAAGTAACATGGAAACGTAGTTTTAAGACACTTCCGTTTTCCAATTTCCGCCGAATTCTGAGGCATCGTGTGTGTTCAACGTGTTCCGCCACTGAGGAACTGACACGGATGCCAGAGCGAGAATTCTCCATATTTCATTCTCCTGAGCAGAAATTCAACTCACTTCCGTCGCATTTACAGTCGCAATCTAGAGCCACCGGGCCACGACGCGGCCTCTTTACACTAAAATACTCAAAACATTGTTCTTTGTACTAAAATTCATAAACTTTTTTATACTATTTCTTACTATTTCTTTATTTTAAAAATTAAAATTATCCCGCTGTTCGATCAAATCCCGACTAGAAACGAGACGTTTGTATCCGATTGCTCCTGTCCGTTCAATTACTCTACCAAATTGAGTTTCTTACGTTCAACTCGTGCGTTAACTGCTAGGCTCGAATATGAGTCGAACGTTTGCGGGAAGCGTATTTTATATACCTATTCGTGATATATATGTTGAAGATATATAAGGACAGTTTTTTTATTTTAAATGTATGATATGATACATATATATGTATTTTCATTTTATATACTGATATCAAAGGATTTTTTTTAGTTTGCTTATATGTAAGCTTAAGCAAATTTTTATATTTTCTAGTTAAAAAATGGGTTTTTAGTGACGAAACAAGTAAGAGTTACGAGTACAGAGAACGGAGAAACTTACCATTGGTTTTAGTATGCATTCTCCGCAACGTGAAGAGAATGAATAAAGATATCTTTGCCTTTATCATTCAGTCATACTTAAAAAGTAGAAATGTAGTAAGCTGGTAGTTTAGGGAAGTGCAAAATTAAAAATTAAATAAAATTTATATAGATGATATAGATCAATAAATTCTAATTGTTTAATGTTTTTACAATGTTTATATAAAAAAATCGTGTAATATATTGAACTTAAACATAGGACTACAAATTAAAATTCAGTTAACGTTTCTAACCACCACAATATAAAACATTTGTACCTCCCAAGCAATATCGCCTCATAAATTAACAATGTCAGAATATTTCAAGATATCGCAAGATTTATTCAATTCCTAAAGCATTAAAGTCCTAAACAAAGAAAAGCGCCAGAGCCTTTGTGTTACAACAATAGTATTAGATGTTTACATTTAATTTTCCATCAACCCCAAACAATAATACCGTTGTATTAGGAAAATATTTGGATAAATGAAAGGTTTTTGTGGAAATTACCTTATTATTGCTTCATTTGTTATAAATTAAGTTTTAAATTTTTTTTTAAGGTTTTAAGGTTTAAGGTGTTTTTATGTGTTGAAGGCGTTAATTTAATTTTAAATGGTATTAAATTGGTTTTACACCATTTCAGTAACTATAACAATGTATATTTTTGTTACAGTTTCCTTTTTTTTTTGTTTTTCTCTTTATAGTCAATTTTGTTTCTTTGGATATAAAATATTTATATTTACATATATAAACATAATGAATATAAATTTTAGTTCTTGTTTTTCTATAACTAGAAATTGATTTATTACTTTTTTGTTTCAAGTGTCTGTAGACTATGAATACGTCCTTTTTAACTCAAGAAAGATATTTATTGTGGTGCTGAATTACACTGAAGAAAGAAAAATACTTTTTAGAATATTTATAAAAAAAATAACTTGTATCAACTTATTTATGTTGTTAGCGTAGAGATTTCTCTCGTTAAAATAAAACTTTAAAAATGTTCATAATCTTTTTATTTAAATGTAAGTAAAAATGTAGATACACCTGTTGGCAATAGGCCATATTGGTCAGAGATGCTGCCAAATGAGCTGTCAGTCTGTAAGCCAAGACGCTGTACCACATGCCCGTAATTACATGAAGCTATTAATTGTTTTATATAAGATTCCCTATATTACATATAAAATAAGAAAGTGAAAGATTTTAATAGCCCCACAATAAATAAGACATTACCTTACCTTAGGTATAAGGTGAAAATAAAATAACAACGTGACTACTTTTTTATTTATTTTACTCTTGTAAATACAATATATTAGTTTTTATTGTCACTTTAATTTATCCAAAATACTAGGTTTTTAAGGCCGTTATGGTGCAGTGGAATAACATCGAAGTTTGATGCCCACTTAATGGAATGACCATATTAAAAATATTTATATATCTATTCCGCTTTGATCGATAAAGCGCGGCGTTAAGTTCCACCACTCAATACGCAATATCTCCAAAGCATCCAAAAAGGGGGGAACGGAATATCTGAACACGTATGTTCCCTCCCTCTGAGGGATAAGAGTGCCTTTGCTATTTAAGCAAACACAGACAAAGATATAATATAAACTTTGAAAATGTTATCACAAGTTATAATAGTTTTGTTTACTGCAATATATGTATGTATGTATGTGTGCATTTTAATATGCATTAGCTTAGCTTTGAGGGAGGTCGTTCACTTTATAATGCTTCAGAGTGGTGAGATTAACAATATACCAAAATTGACCAAACGTATATATATATATGTACACAGCTTTTGACTGACGCTTGCACACTAAAATATGAAATAAATTTTATAATTAAAGAACTAACTATTTTTTAATTATCTTTTCATTATAATATGTTGAACTGAGTGTGAGTGAGTTACCCTAACTTATTATATTTTCTAAGCATACTAGAAATTATTGTTTATTTAATTTAATATGCTTTTAATTTGGGATTTTGGGATTTTTAGTAACTAATTTAAAAGTTGTTTTAGCTTCTTTATGACCATTCTAAATAAATAAAATATCGAACGAAAAAATATTTATAAATATTTATTTTTCAATTTGAACCAACTGTTCCCGAGATTAGCGCGTTCAAACAAGCTTTCTTGTAACTTATAGATTTACCTGTAAGACTACATCGAGGAAACTTTAAGACACAATTATCACGTGTACATGTTACGTATATTACTTAGTATATTTTTTTTCCAATTATTCTAAAACATACAGCTAATAACTTAGAGTTACGTCTGTCTCGCTATATATTGTACTTAAATAGAGCCTTTAAAATCACATTATCGCTGTTACACCACTCCCTGCCATAACTCACGCCATGAAACATTTTGTTTTTATTACGGGAATCCCCCGGAAATTTATCGTCGTCAAGGATCTCTAATTTATTGTGTTCTCGAGATCGGATACAGTTTTTAGATTTTACTCTCCTTTCTTTCTTATTTAATAATAATTCACTTAAGTTTTTTTTTATTTTGTAATTGTTTATAATGATGCCTGTTTGTAGCAAGTTTGAAAGTCATTATTAAGAAGGGTTAAATAATTAGAGGAAATGTTTAACACATTTGTGTTAATTAAAACGTAAATAAATCAGCTCGTACGGGAGATTAGCAAAAAACACATAAATTAAGAAGTTTGCGAGCAATAAAAACAACAACAAAGTTAGGCGTTACAGCTGAAATTGGTATAACAACGTCTACACATCAAAATTGGATTTACAAACAGCTCTTATTTCCATTACGTTAGAATTGATTTTTGGTGAAATTATATTTTGCGTTCCAAGTTTTGAATAATGACACCAATTTACAGGAATCGGTGTGAAATTTTCAATTTATATATTGTGTGTTTATGAGAAAATATAAAATGTGTGTTTTGTACTTTTTTGTTGATATAATTGATGGCTATTGTGGCGCAGTGGGTGAGCGTTACAGTAAAGACGCAATAGTTACGGGTTCGCTACTGGGGCCAATTAGATATTTTTATTTCCTAGCTTTGGTAGATAGAGCGCGCACATCGTTATATTTTGAAAATTGGGCAGAAAATGGTGAACAGTTTTTCTAAGCACTAGGTTCCTTCTCCTAGCTCCGTTAACGTTTGCAAGATTCTGCACTGAAATAATGGTTATATTTAAATATTTTTAATTTCTTCGCTTTTATAGACAAAGCGCGGCTTTGAGCTCTGCCACTCACCACGAAAACAGAAACGAGGACGAGAAAGGAAAACGAGACGGAGTGAGGTTGAAATTAAAATAATTTTGTTTTCTAAAAATATGAAAATACATTTTAATATTTGATTGCATAACACAAACCAGCATTTAATTTAATTTGCTTCCCCGCGGCCGCACCCGCGTGTCGTTCAAATTGACACAGTACTTTGTGTTTGGTTAAATATTAGTCTACAGTGGTCATTTCTTTTATTTACTAATTTTAAAAATTAACATAACAGTTTTTAGTTACACTAGAAGAATCCATTCAGTTATTTTCTTTTGTTAAATCAAAGAAACAAAACCAGGTATGTCAACAGGGGGGTAAAAAATCTAATGCTAGTCATTTCATTTTCTACTTCTCGTAAGAGTCTGTGGTGATGGAATCCATGCTCCAAATCAAAAATAGGAAATCACATTTCCGAATCGAGATAGAACCTATATTCATCGCGTATATAACAGAAACTGCTCACTGCGTCACGACGGCGTCTATTTACATGTATTAATAATATTAACTATTTTAACATAATAATACATTAATATAAATCATCTTTGTTCCATTATAACTAGAATCTAAATATTTCAAATCAACCAAATTGGTTACGGTTTCCATTTCACAAGCCGAATTGATCCTATGAATTTGTGAAAGGTATTGATTATATACCAAAGCCTTGCAAATATATATTTGTTTAAGTTAGACAGTTTTTTTATTTGATCACGTGTAATTGTGTATGGAGTGTTAGAAAATATAGTGATACACCACTACCTTCTCGACACACTGTGTCTGTTGCTTAATAATAATTTGATTAATTTTTCATGGATTCTTTGGGAATAATATATTAAAATTTTCAAAAGATAAGCCACGCATGTATGGAGTAAATGCTATATAAGTCAAGTCCAGGCAAAGCTGAGCTCGCTTTTAAGTCCATACATGAGCGGCCATAATATTTTAAAGTATTACTTACGCCCCGAAGAACTTTATACGGATTTTCCATCCCTCTTATTATTGTTAAAGTAAATCGTTCAACAAAAGGAATGGAAACACATATGATTCCTTATTTCCTTTTATTTGTGGAAAGTGTACAAAACATTCACCTGATACAACAAGCTATAAGCGCGACACCTGCTGTGAGAAAACATCATACAGTTAAGATTTTTTTTTGTTTAGAATTAGATTTTTAAATGATTTTGTAACTTTTGAGGCTAGATAATATGTACGTATGTGATAAACGGAGCTATCGTTTGAGACTTTAACTCATATTTGTAATATGTTTATAAGGAACTTTATCGGAGATGATTAGACATACGGATAATAAATGAAAAACAAAGTTGTATAACATACCTGAAGGCTGAAGAATTCCTTTAATTAAATGCTCAGGAACTACTGCACCTCCTTCAGATTGAAAAAACATTGTATTGGATAGTCCATTAATCAAGGCTCAAGCTTATTCACATAGATCACATTAATCATCTCATTGTAATCCACTGTATCCTTGATCTATGTATCCTGGATGTATCGTGTGGACAGTAACTTAACACGTAAAATGGCTCATGTTTCATAATTATGTCTTTTTTCAGCTGTTTCCCACACACAGCATTGTAAGCCAAGGGAACATGAGAAACTAGTGTTAAGACACACCGTTCCCATTAAGACACTTACGTTCTCTACTTTCGCTGAGTGATGGAACTGAAAGCCGCGCTTTGCCTCGTTACGAGAGCGAGGCAATAAAAATAATAAATATTTCATTCCTTTAGTGGGAATAGAACCTACAGCCGTGGCATTTACAATTGGATCTCAACTATAAGTCTTTTTTATTTTCATTTGAGGGGCGTATAAAATATAAAGGCTAGTATATAACTAAATATCTACTAATATATCTACTAATCTATTTTTATTCTTTCTTTGTCTCAATGGTCTTCTGTAATGAGATATGATATAAATACCTACAAAAATACAAGATCTTATACTTGAATAGAACTGTGGTACAAAACAAATTAGCTTAGCACAAACATCTTAAATGCTTAGTAAATGCTATGTAATTTTCATTCCTACAAATTTTCGTCGCCCGCATCTTAAAATAAATAGACGCAATTCACAAAGACTTTATACTTGACGAATGTAGGGTTTAGTATATAGAAGTGGCATTATTTATTTATGGATAAGTATTGTTTTATGTAGTACTTGAACTTATAAACATTTAGTTTATTTTTAATATATCATAATACGTCTGCGTAGCGTCTTTTTATATATTTATATTTGTGGCTCTGGGCTCTACCATATTATAAAATATATGTAAAAGAATTAAAAAATAATAATATATAATGGAGTTGTCGTTTCGTTTTTAACTAACATATAACAAAGTATGTATTACTTTAAACATACTTATTATGATCTACTTTGATATCCTCACGAAAACTCAGTATTTTCCTTTCGAACTCGAATCTACAACCATCTACGTACAATAATAATTGCATCTTAAAATAATACCGCGAGACATTTCTACAAAATTAATGTTCTCGACTTTCTACAATAAGCTAAGTGTTGTTAATCGTTGCAATTTCCGCGCATGCGATGTTGATGATGACTAAGAATAGATATAATGAAGAGAATGTCGACCCATTCCGAGTATTTAAGAAGTTTTTTAAATGCTTGTAGTTTTTTATGCTTATTTAGCTTGTAGGTTTAAAAACGCTCCACGGTTTTTCCCGCCGGTAAAAACCTAGGTTCCCTTGACTCTAGGTGCTTTTCTGGTGTGGTTACATTATGACAATGTGGATGCAAACATGAGTGACTAATCACTAGGCATATCTACTTAAATGTAAGAAAATAGTTTAATTAAAAACGTATAGTTATTTTTTTTTATTCATCGCCCTACTCTCTGTGTCGTATGTGTGCGTGCATTTATTATCAGAGGACCCCGGAAACCATTTATAATTTTCTATATACATATTGCGTTAGTGTAGGTTTTGAACTCACGACCTTCGTGTAGGTACTAAACATCGAACAACTAAGTGAGTTTACTTGTATCCTGTTCAGTTAAGAATTAGTACTCATTAAACAGGACTGGGTTTCTGTAGAGATAAGCTGTTCTAAAGGTTTTCTAAAGAGGTAGATGCTCTAAAAGATTATAAAAATCAGATTAGCATCAGCTTTACTAGTAAAAAAATATTAGATAGAATTTTACTGTGTGTGATACATTCATTATCCATCAGCTTTACGCTGTATCCCGCATGTAGCAGAGTAGGTAGAAGAAGACTAGAGTTGAGACACTCTAGTCTTCCTGTACTCTACAGAAGGTAACGAGTTAGGAGGAGCAAGGAGGTATTATATAGGTATTATGTAGCGTTGTATTATTGTTGACAATACCCTGAGGGCATAGAACGTCCAGATACTAAATCTCTTATTTCTTTTAATTAATAATTTTTTTTTATATTCATTTATTAAATAAAACATGAGTGGATAGTGCAAATGATATAAATAAACGACATATATAAAACACAAACCTACAGTAAAAACTACTTACTACTATTAGATAGCGGAACACCAAAAAAAGATTTTTCTAAGTTCCTACAGAAACGGGCAAAAACGTGATTTTCCACTTTACGTATTAAAGTCCAAGCAAAAAGAATTGTGGGCGATGACTCTTTTATTAATGAATCTAAAATTTACGGTTGTCACAGCTGTAGAAAGAAGAATGATATATAAACTACCTTCACGTGGAATTGTGTCTGTGCTACGGCAGCCTCGACGGCCTCATACATTTATATATTTTTGACTATACGATAACAATATGATTTAGATACTACTGCGCTAATAAGACAAAAAAACATTTCAATAATTTCGAAAATACAGTAATATTTTAAAATAATCAATTTACAACGAAAAAATACACCAATCCACCTTTCTCCAAAGATAACGATGTAAAAATAATACTGAAAAAATACGAAACGCTTATGATTTTCTCTTGAATCTTTTTAAAGGTAATGTCACAGCAAATTTGTCGGGGTGTTTATATAGCTTTAGCATAATAAAATTGTATATATAATATTTATTTCTATGGTTATACCTGGTGTTATACCTTTAATGCGGAAAATAATATAATTACTGACTCCATAGATGTAATGAATGAACCTTATCTTCTCAAAGATAATAAAAAAATAGCAAAATATAATTATAAGCATACAATATGTATTGATAAATAAATAACTTGAAATTACAACCCTGGCAACAGAAGCGCGGTGTTATGTTCCGCCAATCAACACACAATATCTCCAATTCAGATGGAAAGTCTCCAACCATTCTGAGCGAAGTCTTATCTAGTCTTAATTTAAACAGGAAGTAACTAGAGTTGAGCAATATTATTTAGTGGAGTTGTATTATTGTTGATTTGTTGAAAGGAAAGAACATCTAGGTTAATTCTTTATTTTTTTTGTTTTTCTTTGTATTCTAAATTGGCCTAAGAGTGGTATGATATTATCTCAGCAGTTTCCTGACACATCTCTCTCCCTATCCATGAATATACTGGATAAATTGGAATATACTGGACAAATCTATTTTCCAATTTACAGAATCAATTCTTTGAACAGATGGATCACACGGTCAAATTATTCAGATATAAAAAGTAACCAATGGCAGAGCGCCGTTGAGAAGTTTAAATTAAAATTTAACCAGCGGTGGTGATTGAAGCGGGTAACTTTGTTAACTCGGACGATATCATTCGATAATTACGAGAGGACATTACGAGCGTGTCATATCCCCATTGTGTTTAATTTGAAGTGGTATGTGCTTATTGTGTTTAATGGTTGTGATTTTGAATCTGTGTCCTTTTTTATTGTCCGTCCGTCCAATAATAGGAATTGTGATACTTTATAGTATGGTATATAAGATTTTTTTTAATGTTAATCTTTAAATATTATATTAATCAGTTTTTCAGTTAGCTACGAGACTCGGTAACTATACCGAGTCTCGTAGCTAGCCGAACTTCACTTTTCAGAATTAAATCTACTAATAATCTCATGTAATACAAGAATTGGTAAGCTGAAGTGGCTATGGGCATATCTATCGTAGAGCCGACGGCCGATGGGGCAGACGTGTCTTAGAATGGAGATCCTGTACAAAACGACCTGTGGGACGACCCTGTGCCAGATGGGCCGACGATATAAAGAGGTTGGCGGGACGCGGATGGGTCCGAAGAGCTGAGGATCGAGTGTGGTGGCGAGAATTAGGGAAGACCTATGTCGAGCAGTGGACAACAGATGGCTGTTGATGATGATGATGATGATGATGATAATGATGATGATGAATACAAACAATGCATATTTTTATGCTGCAACATACATTATTTTATCATGTATGAAATTGTATCATCTTATTCATAAATCCGATCTACCCAATTAGTATTCATCACGCGCCTCTATCTGTAACGTTGACAGTAGAAGCGAATGTAACGTAATGTTATAATCCTTTATTATCTCCTTGTGAATGTATTGATGTGCCAATTAATACATGTTTTATATTATATTATAGTATAATGCCTTCAGAATTAGACGGGAAGTGACGAGCGGAGTGTTTTAGTGTGAGGGAGAGTGCAGAGATTTTGTGGTGGAAAAATAACATTTATTTCTTTCGATCGATGTAAAAAAATGGGTAGCTCGGAAACATTTTCAGATTCGACCTGTGAAGTTTTCATAGTAATAACTTCATTTGCCTAATTCAAAACAAATTGATCCTAACTTGAATCACACATTTGATACATTTTAATATAAAAATAGATAGGATAGGACCATATTGAAATAAGTAAACGTCTTCAAACTGCAAACAAGTAAAGATTAATTATAGTCTTCAACGGTTACTTTGAGTCAGACCTGCGCATTCTACAGCAAAACGATGTAATTGTATTAAAAATTAAAAACTTAATATATACATATCCCGCATTGTTCTAACAACGCATATAAAAATGTGGTTTGTTAAAAACGAAAAAGAAGCGCGGTCAAGAGTCTAAAAGGTAAAGTAGCTTGTTCTGTTAGGTCACCTACTAACATACAAGTCCTAATACGTATTCATATATTTCGTGATTCCAAAATATGTTACTAGAAATATTTTAAATACAGTAATAAATATGTAAAATTAAAAATGTATAATTAAACATTAGACAAACCAAACATAACTAGCTTCTATTAATTTCTTAAGCTCCAAAATCCAAATGCAACACACAAGTTTCAAGCACAATGCTCACACATGCTAACATAATGAACATTTCAGTAGCGCTCTTAATCTTAAATCTTAATTAAAATGTGAAAACAACGGTTACGATGTATTCAAACTACTTTGCTAATACTAGCAAAGTTTTATTTATAAAGTTTTCTTCAATAGAATTCAGCTTTTAAACTTAATTTAACTTACAAATGCTTTAGTTGTAAACGATCTAATACCAAAACTTCAATGTTCTTTCAACTGTCAAAATTTCCATACATTTTAGTTCGTCTGTATAAATGAAAATCACAAACCTGCAGCCATTAAAAATAAAAACGTAAAGTCGTTACGACAACGGTTTATTTAATTTTCAGGCACACGCTTTAAAACTCACAATATAGTAAAAACAGATTAGTTCAGAGCCGCTAACTATAATAAAAGTTTCGTAAAATGTTCCGGCGGAAAGTGGCACCCGACGTGGGGCACTTTTAATTGCAGTTTTTGCACGAACCGTTGAATTGACCGACTACGAGTGGTTTTGTGATGAGATTAATAATGTTATTATTAGTTTATTAAGTTGTAATAAGTAGGAGCATACGTTTATTATAGTGTTTAATTTATGGTATATAAATAAGGAAAGAGTACTTAAAAACATAACATAAATTTAAAAAGTGTAAAATAATATGTTGATTACTTCTCACGCCAATATCATCCCCGTGCGGTGAATGTGGTACAATTTTGTATCAACATTTCAATGGCAGCAATTGTAAACGGATGCAATATGGACAAAGGCATAAAGTCCACTCAAACATAAGTTGCGGATGGGAGAGTTTTAATTTATAATGTCAAATTTATTTCTTTCATACATACTCGTATATAAATTTGTGTCATTTCCCTATTGTTCATATTATTATTAAAATATTATTTTACCACCAAGTCGGTCAACCTATTTATATTCGTAAATTCTACTGTTATTCAGTCTATCGCATTTGTTCAGAACAATATCGTAATGTAACAGGCACCTGAAAGGTGGCCAATATAACGATAACTCGAGTTGTGTTTATTTATATGTACATTTCATCGTCCTCGAACACTAATATGAACTCTATGTAATAGAATTTTATTAGTTTATGAAACCAATATCGCACTAGTGTTGGGACTTACTCGTATGTGAAATATTATAATACAAATATATTTTAATATTTTTTATTTGAATGTTATTTATACTTGAGCTTTTGGGTTATTTTAAAGTTATATGTTAAAATATTGTTTTTTTTTTAAATATGTTTGGTTAGTTTTACGTTGTATTTAGAGAAGACAGAGACAACCTATTGTATCCAAGCGAAGCGGTTTAAGTGTTTGGATTTTTTTTTCATCTCTGTATTGTATTTTACCGTATCCCACGTAGTAGGGTAGGTAGAGGGAGAATAGTGTTAAGACACTCTGTGCTAGCGGGAATCGATCCGGTAACCTGTCGCGTTTATAGTTACACGCTTGTGCCTCTGCGCCACGACAGGCTGCAAAATGTTTATTAGTATATAAAATAGTTCGTTAAAGTGGTTGAAATGGTTTTAAATAATGTCTTCAGAACAAATATAATAAGATAAGAATACAGAAAACAAACCTTTTTACAATATTAATCTACATAAAACGCTATTGATGGGCCGTAAAAGAAGCTATCAGTAATAAAATAAGAAGTTTACTTTTTCTCTGATTATTACAATTCGCACTTCATAAAATTGATATGATCTACTTTAGTGTTTAACGTTTTTTTTTATGATAAAATTATAGATATTGACTGGAATATTGCTTTATAACATGTTTTAAGCTAATTAATATGAAAAAAAGGCGCGCTGTTTTGTTTTCCGTCACAAGCGTTCCAGAATATATGTAGAAAGAGAAACGAGAGTTTAAAAATTAGATTTCACAAAAAAGAGAGAGAGAGAGAGAGAGTGTTGTCTTTTTGTTTTATTATTTATATCTTGAGATCAGATATATAAATAGCGCCCACTCTCTTGTATTATTTATTTAGGCAAACTAATCTTATATTTGTGATTCGTTTCATACAAAATAATATTGCTTACGTCTATTCTTACTCCTTTTTTTACCTATTTGCCTTAACGTGGTAGCATATAAATTAATTTAGGCTAAGCTTTCATTGATACATCGGAATTTCCAACATAAAATAATTTTTCTAGTAGTTCCTGAGATTAGAGCCTAAAACCAAACAAACATTTTCACTTTATAACATCAGTATAGATATGTCTGTTACACCATAATTAAGGTTTCACTAGAGTAATTTGAAAATTAATTTCCTATATTTATAATTCCAGAGTAACAAGAGATTATCGACATTCGATACTTAATACCGTGGAATACTCCCATCCCGCTTAACATAATAAGATAACGAAACCATACGAGTTCTGTTTTGATACGAATCTTATATTCAATTTAATATTCGGTTATATCATTATGTATCTATAGGTGTACTGGTAAATATAACTGATAGGTATATATGTTGTTAATTGTGTGACGTAGTAAGTTGTTTTTGTAGGTACACGCTGTTTCCCTCAAAAAGCAGGTTAACCAGGAAATTGTTACTTTGTTCTTCATTAAGACCTTCGTTTATCACTTTTAGCCGAATCCTTGTGAACTGAACGCCGCGATTTGCGTTACCATAGCCAGGAAATGAACATATTAAATACTTCATTCCTCTAATAGGGAGTCGAACCTACACACGTCGCGCTTACAATACGTACATACGTGCGATGCCACGAAGGATTCGTAGGTTGTTAATGATTGTATATATTTTTTTAAATTATATGTTATATATATTTTTTAATTAGATATATATATTTTTTACAAAATTATGCATTTATTTTTAAATGTTATTTGAAAAAGAAAAGACTTTGTTTTATTTAAATTATTGTCATTTCCCCATTCTGTTAAAGTTAAGTGTGGTGTTTGTATATTTTCAAGCTTTAATTAACATTGTTGAGTTTTCAACACCTTTGTCTGTGGTAGAGTATACTGGTTGACGTGCCTGTCGCCATCGTAATTTAATATGTACCGTTTAATAATTATTTTAAATCTTAAAATTATGAAGTATATGAAACTTCAAAACTACTAGTATTGAAGTTATACTTTATTATTATGTATTTTATCTTATTAGAAAACATAGACATGTGTACTTATTTAATGGTTTTCCCTATTATTATAATTCCAACATGTTCTTCCTAGTAACGTAACTGGTACAACATTTTATTATAACCATATTTTCATGTTATTGTGTTTAGAATCATCTCAATCCCGCGACACTGTTATTTCGTACCCACGATATACGAAATGTAATTTGGAATAAGGAAATTTGTTTATATCTCCCGTTGCTATCTTCGTTGTGGATATTTTTCTAGCTTTACTTAATATTATTTTATTTTTATTAGTAATGTATACAATTTTATTTTACTTCTTAAATAATTAGTTTATTTGAGTTTTATTTATAATACTATAATACTTTTTTTTATATAATACTTTAAAAACATAAACTTGAGTTCCAGGTTTCTTTTAATATAAATAAATATTAACCACCATTTGAGTAAATTATGATAAAATGCATTAAATTTTGTATTATCACAATATGATAAGTTATCAAATATTATTGAATTAAGTGAAATGTTGAACTGAGAACTTATTTTCTTGGTAAATAACGGAACCCCACGCCGCATTTGATGTATAATGATATAGAATCAGACCGCCCTCCAACCAGGTGGACCGACGACCTCAAGAAGAACGGGAAACCGCTGGATTCAAATGGCGCAGGACCGGCCGGAGTGGCGAGCATTGGGGGAGGCCTATGTCCAGCAGTGGACCTTAAAAGGCTGATGGATGATATGGAATCATTATCGCACAATAAGAAACAGAATCAGTTTTTTACTATTCCATTAATCTCTTCATAATAAATCTAATAAATTTCTTATATGAAGATCGTACTATCAGTACATAATCTTTCCATGTCCTTCTCATAGCGTAAACACCATAGTTTATGGCTCAGACGAATCGTGTAAGGTATACCAGGGGTTACGGCGGTCAACTCGGTGTTGCTCTCTTACAAAATAATTAATGCGCGTCAATATCGTCATTACAACGCTCTTAGTACAGCTCGCTAAAAGCTATTTAGCGGTGTTGCCATAGTATGTGCGGAGATGCGATTGTCTTTATTTAGTAAGTAGTAAAGTAAGTAAATATTTGTAGTAGTATCTTGTTATACGTTTGTATAAGTAATAAAAAAATATTTAAAAAAACAAAAACTCCGACTGCATAAAACTAAAAAGATAATAAACAAGCCCAATCGTTTATTAGGACTAACAGTCGGGACCTCTTTAAATTATGCGGAGTTCCCGGTAAAGATTTTATTGATTGCTTATAGGACACAATAAGTAATTATCACATACAACTTATATATTACGGCTTTACAAGATTTTATTTTTACAAATTAAATTTGTAAAGATGTAAACGCTTGATCTACCTACCGTGGCCGCACCCGATCCCCACGCCCGCGCTATAAATAATCCTCTCCTCCCATTACACCGGTACGCATCTGGGAATTTATGCGGAACTTTATAAACGTTTGCTGTTTATTACTATAGGTACTGTATAGTTATTATGAGTTACCCATATATTCAGCTGTTACTATTGTTAATAGTTAGTGGTATGTGGTTATTGTTTTGTCTGTTTGTTTTGTTTCAAGGTGAAATCATGATTTTTTTGCTATAACTCTCGTTTCGTATATATATGTTAAAACATCCTGTTTGTAATTTTTTTTACTATATTAAAAACATTGCTTGTTAGGAATATCTTAAAGAAATCATAACTAATATTGAATATGTATATAGTTTTACTATTTTTTAGACAACTAACGGCTCTATTTCATTTATCTGAAGATTATTCATCAGAAGTTGTCTCTGTGATAAAATATTGACCAAAAAGCATTTTCTCGTTTTCTATTTATTAGACTCAAAGATATTTTTACTTAAATATAAGCAAAAAGTATAGTATGGGAGGAAGAATGAAGAGGTTGAGGATAGTGGAAGAGATGATAGAAGTACGCAGAGGTCGAAGCGTTTCGCGCTCCGCTCTCTACCTCGCTAGAGAAAATAAGCAAAAAAAAGGAAAATTATACCTATAATTGTAGGTGTTTCATTTAACAAACTACTTATTTTTTTTTTAAATACTATATATTGCAAGCACTTGCAATGAACTCATGTCTTATAGTATAAACAACATTATTCTCTAACAATAATACCTCACGTTGTGCATATATAGTAGTATTCCTACAAAATAACACTGAATACAATAGTAAAATGTTCTTACTCTCGCTATAAAGTTGTTATTTAGTATATTTCAACTCGCATTTTAGTATATTTAAAATAAACTTTGTTTTAGCTGTCTTTCTGAATTTAAATTCTATTTTTGTTTCAATTCTAACAGCAAACCTAAAATAAACTATGTTTTTAAGATCTTTTTTCTTTTCTGTAGTTTTTATTTTTATTTTTAACAAATGTATATTTGCTTTGGTTTTTTAATTAAGCATTCCGTTAATAAATAGAAAGTATTATCTATTCTGTTCTTTTAATAGTAATGACATGTATAAAGACAAGTTTATTAGGAAAAAGTAACAATGGTATACAAAATGAACAATAAAATCTAATAAATTACAAAAGCTTATCAAGCTTCTCTACCGTTTAAATCATGATATGTCATT
This sequence comes from Heliconius melpomene melpomene, assembly GCA_000313835.2. NCBI lineage: Eukaryota > Metazoa > Arthropoda > Insecta > Lepidoptera > Nymphalidae > Heliconius > Heliconius melpomene. The sequence goes on from HE669653.1 coordinate 444,152, forward strand.
TAAATCATGATATGCCATACATTTTTGTAAGAAAATAATCTTTCAAAGTCTTTCTTTTTCAAAATCTTATTTTTTTTTTCTAATCTTCTATCACAGCTAGGTCACAGTCATTTCCACAGTGTATATTATAGATATATTATACTGTCTTACACAAATTGGGTAAAAAATATTTAGAAGTGCTCTTTTTCCACAAAACTACAAAAGAAAGAAAGCTGTTTGTTTTTAAATCTACACGCTTTTTTATTTTAATTTCCATTCGCGCTGTAATTTAAATATAATGAACTCAGAAAGCAGGACTTCAATGACCACAAAACTATGTGACCTGTTCATAATAAAATCGACTAACAATTCCTCGTGACATATCTCAACTCTGTAATTATATCAATAATAGATGAACAATCTTAAAAATACTGTTATTACAATCAATTCTCAAGTATTTTCGATCTTACAATCATACAAATAAAGTACAGCATCTGTTTCTAAAGCGATTTTCTCCAATAATTTTCAATGAGCATCTCTCAGTTAGAAATATTATATAGTCTCTATTGCTACAGTGTATTAGGTTCGTATTCGTTATAGGGGATTGGTCGTAAATAATAAATTTGGACCGTTTGAAGCTGTCAGTCCCTGACAAGTGATAAGATAACAATGCGTGATTAGGTATGCGCGGGTTACTTGCCGTAATGTTGATGGATATGTGTGATGTTTCTTATATTTAATCCGTTTTAAAAGGTAGTTTCGTTAGGTACCATTTGCTACTGATGAGGTACCTACTATAGAATTGAACAATGATTACTTATTCAACAGCAATTTCTTCTTAGTCGCTATGTAAATATATCTAAAAAAGATTTTATCTTTTTCCTTTACAGGCTGAGAGAATCTAGAATTGAATCTTTCCATCGATTTGGGATCATACCCATTATGTTCAGAGTTGTTGTTCAGAAGTTCAGTGGCGCAGGCGCACAATCGCGCGACTGTTGTGCGTTCGATTCCCTCTCGGAGAAAATTATTTAATATTTTCATTTTCTCGCTCTGTTAACGAGGCAAGTGCGGCGTTGAGTTCTGCCACTCAACACTTCAGCGGAAGGTAAATAACGGAAGTTTTATTAGCAACGCAGTGTCTTATCATTACATTTCCAAGTTCAATCTGACTACTACACTATGTGCGGGATCTAGCGTGAAGTTTAAAAAAAGATGTCCCATTATGCTAAGTGAGTCTTAAATACTTTATTGTTTGAACTAAATTAAATGTAATTAAAATGATTTTTTAATAAATAACAATACAAAAGTATAACCTCAAAGAAAAAAATAAAATTTCTAGAATTATTCTACGTACCTACAGTTTAAATTGAAAAAGTAACGAGTCACGAAGGCTAATATTTTAATTAGTTTAAATTCCTTGAAGTAATAACATACATAGAAGTGCTTACTTACTTACTTACTTATACAAAGATTGAAAATGCCAATGTTTTTTGAGGCCATTGTGGCCGCAGTATAACATTTAATTGTAAACGCGAGTTGTGGGTTCCATTCCCACTTGGGGCAATGAATTATTTTGATTTCCTTGCTCTGGTAACAAATCACAGTGCGGCGTTCATTCCCGCCACTCAACACGCAATGTCTCGAAAATTAAGTGGAAATTGGGCAACCGAGTGTCACTAGGTTCCCTCCACTACCCTCCTGTATGCGGGATACAACGTAAAGCTGTATTTGTATACAAAGCTATATAGCTTTTTTGGTATTATTTACTCTTATGGTAAGTACTCCCAGTACATTACTATGAATTATATAGCCAGCAAAGAAGGCACACGGGAACATTTACGTAATGACTAAAAATAATAAGGAAAAACGTTGATAAATCTCTTGTATATTGTCTTTGTAAATATATAAATTAAAAACGTTATTGTAATTGTGTATTTGGTTAGGCAGAGGGAACTTGGTGTCAAGGCACTCCATTCAGCTGTTTTTTTACTGCATTCATATTTTTATTCTGGACGAGAAATTATACGTGATAATAAAGATTTCACATCTTACGTATCTTACGTATATATAATGGATATACCATTATAATTCTAGTAAAATCAGTTATCTGATGTCAGGTTTCTAAATGCTTTGCAACATCGTCTGGTACAGCGGGCCTTCGGAGGAGGTTATCTTCTCACCCATCGACTTGCAACTGGAGTAAACGTTGCTTAACCTTTTCAATTGAGATGATTTAATAGATATGCCACAAAGCTATGACTTCCTTGTATTCCTGATATCAATTAATGCAATATTCCTTGAAATACAATATCTTATATTAATAATAAATTGCTAAACTCAAACTATGTTCTATTGAACGTAAAGCCTCAGGTATCCTCAAAATGATAGAACGGTAACTATAACTAAATCGTGCACTTCCTGGACTAGATTCAACCATAAAATAAATTTCACTTAACAATAAAAGGCATCTGCCAATACTGTACGGAACCCGAGATCCCGCTAAGATAATCAGTGCCTGCAAGGCTAGAACTTATGGTGGAATAGCGGTACAGATAACATGCTTATTTATCTTCCCTTGGGTAAGTTATGGGAAATTTACCGTATGTTGTATTTTGTATTGTAGATTCTTTCGTGGTTTATATGTTTGTCTTTGTCTTGTAATATATGTGATAGAGTATTTGGAAATACAAATGTCTTTTAAAAAATAACCTGGAGATAATTAGGTCTAGTATCTACTAAGACATATTTGAGTAGCAGATAAAAATACATAATATACAATTTGAGTATTTAAATAAAAAAATAAACTAATTTTCGCTATTATTTTGTATTTATTTTATCAATAAATTTGCACAATAATAACATTCTTTTAGAAAATTATGAATGCGTTAACTTAAAAATTCTAGCGGTTAAATGTAACCCAGACATTGCCCGAGCTAGTTACGGTTACCGTTTTATCATTTGTGTGAAGCTTGAGGCGCACTACGAGTAGGTACGCGGTGTTCCAATATTAAGATTATGATTAGTTTTGTTTTATGTAGATTGTAGGCGCGTCTAGGTGCTCGCGTTCTTTACTTGTTTGGAAACCGGTTAAAGTTAACTTAAATTGGGTTAGAACTGCTCTGCGATGCCTTGGTGGGTGTGGTTGAGAAGCATGATTGTATACGCGGTTCTAGATTCGATATGGATGCGGTGATAGTTTCTGTAAGTTATTTTATAAGTTCGTCTTCACTACATTGCATTTGATTGTATAAGAGATAATACATTTTGTTTTTGAAATAGGTACACAAAAGTACTTGTTAGTTGTTTTATTAGTTAAAATTTAACAATGAAAATAACTATATTTGAAATGAATTATTGAAATCTATTATATGGCTTTGATCAACTTGTAAGTAAAAAAATATAATAAAAATGAGTAATATGTAGAGTATAAATAAACAACAAAAATATTAAAATCTGCATATTCATAATTTTATATATCGTTTTTATTGTAATTAACAATCAATAATTTAAATGTACTCAAATAACATTTTAAGAAAAGCATCTTAAACTGCGCGGGCGCCGTGTCAGTGACACCGCCTCTGTTAGGGTGAGGCTTGACTTATGTACAATGGCGATATTCACTTATAACCAGGGAGGGTCCAGCAGCGAAGAGAATGAATAAACTTATATTATATAAACAAGGTTTTCAACTTTTCACATATGATTAAAAAAAACATATATATTAATTACACGAAATAAAATAATGTCATTAATTTATTATAAGTAAGCCTAGTTATCAGATACCATTTAATTCTTTCTTTTTTTATACTTTTGCAACGTTTTCCACTAGATGTTTGTTCTCTTTATCTTGCAAGATATATATTGGATGGTATTTAAAGCACTTATTTGTAGGTTCTACTTACATATTTGATATTGATATTTTAATATATTATTATGCTATCCAAATTTCTTTAATATCAATTAATAGATTTGTAACAAATAATTGAACGCTTTGGCGATGAAGAGAGCCAAGCCACAACTTTCGTCAAAGTTAATTACATTTCTTTCACTTTACCAACACAGGGAGTATTTACTAAAAAAATATTATAGTTACATCTTACTATGTACTGCACCTTATTCCCAGCAGACGCGCTCGGCCTAACCGGTTACTGTAAGAATTTGTAGCATTGTGTGCGTACTTTGATTTATATTACATTGATTCGTGAGCTTTATTGACTTTCTTGACCATAAATGCTTATATAATTGTTTAGTTACGTGGAAAAAATATGAAGTTGCATTTAATTTTACACGTATATAAAATAACATTATAACTAACATTATACTCGTATATAAAATTTAGTAGTGGCTCGGAAGCTATATATTGTTAAGTTAGTTATATAGTTAAATCTTTTTCTATTAATTTAAAAAAAACGGACATCGCGTACCTACTATGCTACTTGAACAGTTTTATTGCTTATATAACTATGTACATGAAAAACTTTATATTTAGTTTGCCAAAATCATACAAATTTCCATAAATATTTTTTTATACCTTAAAGTTTTACTATTTTCTTAACTATTACAACTTGTAGCAAGAAAAGGATGAAGTTATAGTCAATATCCGTTTTTACTCTATCGTCGTACCCTTGTCAGTGTGATAAATAACCCATCAAAATACTTAGATAGTTACCATATGGCTGTTCTAAAAGCTTTAGAAAGAATGCAATATCTTTTTTATCTAAGAACTCTTATCTACTAATATTTTGACTCCATTAGAAGCAATTTTGCCTTAAACTGTAGAAAAACAGTTTCAAATGTGCTCTTGAGATTTCTGTATGAGGTTGATGATTAATTATCCTGTTTTTATTCTGGATTCGTATTTTTACTAAGCTGGACGGCTTATGCATGTTTATATGTTTTTAGTATTAGTATAAAATCAATACTTGAGAACTATTTCCATACGAGAACGACTTTTTTTATAACATCGAATGTCTCTAATTAGAACAGGAAGCGGACGACGAAGTATCTTGACACTAGGTTCACTCCTCTGCCTGATGAGAATCGAATCCAAAACCATACCACGTTCATAGTCAAACAGTTTTCAACTATTTTACAATTATGGACGTATTACACAAGTATAGATTCTCAAAGTGGTCGGTATAAATTAATTACTATCGATATAACGCGGCATTCCTTCATGTGATCTACGATGTTAATTTGTATGGAAATTGCTTACATTTTGTCATTATACTGATTTTGGTTAAACGTGAAATATGAGTTATATTATAATTAATATGCCCGAGGCGAAGCGTGTGGCGATATAATTTTCTGAGATTGGTAAACTGATTTTGTTACATATTTTTCCGCTATAGTTGCGCAATTGGGGTAATATGTTAATTCAATTTTAAAATATATTGTTATTGATAAAGATTATAGACATTTGCAAGTATTTATAAATCGTCAAATAAACCAAAATTGTCGGCTCGGAAGGCAGCCCTGTTGAGAAGAAAGAGCAGCACGTTTTGGTTGCAGTCGTGTGTATTTCCCTGGCTTAGAGAACTTTCGGTACGACGCGACGTAGAATCTAGCTAGGTTTCTGGATATAAATAAACGGGATGATCATGGACAACACGTCATGCAATGCAAACCAAAGAACTTTAAATATATCAAAAACTTTGTATGATTAGTTATAAATACTCATGTTTTATATTTATGTACCTCTTATAATTATGATAAAGGCCGTCGTGGTGCAGTACCAGCGTGTGATAACGTGTATAACGTGTGTGTATAAACGTGACGGTTGTGAGTTCGATTTCCACTCAGTGAAATTAATTAGGTATATCATACTTTTATTGCTCGCTATGGCAACAAGGTACAGCGCCACCACTCAAAACGCAATATCTCGAAAGCTGCAGCGGCAAGAGGGTATCTTCTGACACCTGGTTTCCATTGCCTACCCTCCTGTATGTGGGAAAACCTGAAACTATACAATGGAATTTTACACAAGTGTAATTTAATTTAGATACAACTTTTCTATAAATAAATCTAGACAGAGAACAAAGATTGATCTAAAATCGTAGAAACGAGTATATTCTTAATTCAGCTATCATTACTACTAACATCCCGAGCGTTAACGGTCTGACGCGATTACGAAGCGACGATCGCGTATCCTGGCAACGTCTCACTACGGTTAATGAATGTTTCCAACACCTACTAGTACAGTTCAATAGTAAATCTGTTAGTGATTTGTCGTTTTTTCCTTATATTGCAATAGGCTTGGTTCAAATCCATTGATGGTTGGATGGTTACTTTTTTGCACATATGCCAAAAAGGTCTTGAAATAAATTTCTCATAGCATATACGGACGGTTCATTTAAATTCACATATATAATTACTTTTTGTCTAATATAATACAGCAGACTTTCGGATCCATAGGTTTATTTTCACCAAAACATACATTTAAAGTTAATACCATCATTTAAATTGTAATAAAGTTTATTTATTTTTTTATAAATAATCATTATCTAAGTTAAATCTATTGTGAATTTCGAACAAATGGTATAGACATATTATATGATATTATGCTTTATTATTGTTTAAATTTTAAGCTTATGTTTATGAATGGATGAACATATGAATTAACGATTATTACTCGAATTACGTGAAACCGACAGATACATTAAATTATCGTATTTAATTAACTAATTTATGAATTATTCGATTTTTGTGAACTTATTTTTTTTTTACGTTGTTTCAGGTTAGTTCTAGAACCGAGTTATGTGCCCCATGCTAGTTACTATTGTAAGTGTAGATTTGAATGATGGCTACATTTTCTGTAAATGTTTTGCTATATACAGCATAAAACTTTTTTTTTTTCAATAATAAAAAAGAAAACACAATTCTATGGATATATAGCGAGGGTGCCGGACCCGTCGCGTTGCAGAGTGAGAAGCTCAAAGCTGTGCCTGGAACTTCGATCCGATTACACTTGTAGACAGTAATTTTAACATTTTTAAAGTGTTATTCCACACTTAAGAAAGAAAAATACTTTTTTTAGACACGATAGATAATTGAACGTAACGGGACTTGAACCCGCGCCGACCTAACGTTCTCATCAAGCTACGTCGAAACTCTTATACGCTTATTACAACATGCATGCATGCATGATTTCGGCAATGGTTCAAATCCCGTTAACTTATGCGATTCTAAAATGTATGGTTCTAGGCGGGCCGAAATCTTTTAAGAGAACTTTATAGATATTTCACTGGTATACCTCTCGGTCCTATTTATGATGCATACAAATTTCATGTATCTATCGTATTTAACTGTGTAAGCCTAATGTTAAGATCCTTCATTCTCCACTTTTCCCTCGTTTCTTATGCAAGACAATGTAGACATTTGTATTTGTTTTTCTCACATGAGGAACAATATAAAAGAATGTGAAGTTAATTCTTAAAAGATAAATATTACTTATGCCAGTCCCCAATGGTTAATACGCACAGTTTGTAAGCCACTCGCGTTACACGACTTCTTGGAGTTATCGACGGGTTACAGCATGGATGATGCTATGCAAGGATATGAAAATGATTTCATAGCTTTAGATATTTAATAAAAACAGGAATTATGTGGAAGAATCAATTTATGTTGTTCTCTTTTTGATTTAATTTTTGTTAAAGCTTAAGGATTTTATTTAAATTTATAATTTGATTTCTTTGAGCGATAAGCAAAGGTCCTTGTGATAAGATATTTTGCTTGAGTTTCAGGCTATTTAAAACAGTGTTTTCAGCGGCGGAACCCAACATTGTATTATTAATAGAAAAATAAAGTGCGTATTTACTTTTAAATATTAACATATGTACATATACATCGAGTAAAAATCTTCCGTCGTATATATTATAGTAACGTATAATAATCTTAAGTTTAAATATTATACCATGTAATTAATATATAGGTGTTCTAGATTAGAAACATTATTGAATCCAACATTTCGAACATTTTACAATATCCCCTGGCCCCGGGATCCTACCTAACCTCGTGACCTTCATATAATCCCGTAAATAAAACATGAAAAAGGTCAGGTCGAAATCTTAAATAAATAATTCAGTGTGGCGTAAAGCCGTCCATCAATATTAACATGGCGGCACGACACTCGCACAATATGGGATTACTCTAGACATTGATCTCGGGCGTATGGGACTTATTTTTATTTCTAGCAAAAAGAACAGTTTATATAGAAGGATTTCGCATTTTGGTGCAAGTTTTGTACTAGAGGTATTTTCCTCTGAGGCAGGATTTACGCTGTATTGCCAGTGAGTACTTGGTCCGATCTAAGTCTCTTAAAAATATTCTTCATCTGATAAATGACCATTACCAATCAAAATTCTTTAGATCGGGTATCGTGGGTTCGAATTCCGATTTTTTTTAAGATCGTAGTTCCTCTTCCTCAGATGGAATTGGATTCCTCGGATGGATGGAATAGAATATTCGTATGAAATTTTGTCAGTGGCTATACTTAATTAGCTTGCACTCCTTAACTTAAATTATCCGTTGCCTTAAAAAAAAAATCAAAAATATTTTAAATATTTTAAAACTCTCCCATATAAAAAGGAGTAAAAATAAGGAATAACTCACGAGGCATGTCGAATTAAAAGTAAAAAGGTCATGATCATATCGTAAATGAATTATTCGTGTCTCGTAGCACCATCCATCAATATTAATGCGGTAGATTGAGAGCGATTCGACGTTGTCTCCGAGACCTACGACAGCTGATTTGATAAGATTTTACAATTTATTTTATATTGTAAGAGTTTTTTTTATTTTAGTAGCAATTTTGTCAGTCTATCCAGCATAAGGGTAGGGCAGAGAGAACCTAGTGGTAAGGCTCTCTGTTCCCTACTTTCCGCACAATTTGAGACGTTGCGTCTTGAGAGGCAGATCCCAACAACACGCTTTTTCTTTCTATTAAAGGGATGAGATGACAATAATATATCTAAATATACTTTTTTTAAACTTTTTTTTTGAAAAATTTAAAGTTATTAGTTCCGACATTAAGAATTAAGATTGGAATTACCACCACATAAACTAATTAACATAGTTATTTCATAATAATAAAGAGAATAAAGTATTATGTCACAAGAAAATCTGCATTTTTTTAATTATCTGAAAGTACATCACTAGCCCCATTTAGCAGAAAATTAATTCTTTTGCGGCTGCTTAATGCAGTATTGCCGGAACTTTGACCGCGATCAATCTTATCGGGGATTACCACCCAAAGCTGGGAATTTGCACAATTTTCCGAACGTTTATCCCGATACGGATGTAGCTACACTATTTATATGGCTAGATTTGCTAATTGTACTTTTTTTATATAGAAAATTTATGTTATAGTTAACTTTTTTTGGTTATTAATTTTTTTAGTGCTTAGCTAAAACATAAATATTATTAATAGATAACTAGTAAATATAACGAAAAAACTCATATACATACATCGAAAAATCATTTTTTTTTAATGTTTTACTGACTCCAATAGTTATTTGCTAGTTCTAAAATAATATTTACTTAAAATATTACTTTTCACTTATAAGTTTTTGTTTAATTTTGTGTTTTAAGGTCGGTTTTTTGTTATCTATACTAATACTGATACTAATACTAATACTAATATACTAATTACTAATCTATACTAATATAATAAAACGGAAGAGTTTGTTTGTTTGTTTGTTTGTTTGTTTGTTTGTTTGTTTGTTTGTTTGTTTGTTTGTTTGTTTGTTTGTTTGTTTGAACGCTAAGATCTCTGGATCTACTGGTCCCATTTACTATGTTTTTGTTTTGTATGAAAGCTGCATTCTTCAGAAGTGCTATAGGCTATATAACATTACATTACACATATATACTAATAAATTAAAATATTTTCTAATTTGACATGCAATTTATTCTGCCATGTTAATAACAACCGTCTCTGCTAAGCAACGGTTTGCAAAGTTTCTTGGTTGTTTTAAGAAAACGTCACCCAAAATGAACTTATATTTTGATATTCATCCTTATAAAAATAAATATATTATATAATATTTAATAAATATTCTTATAGTTCAAGCAGGCGTAGCCGCGTCCGGGTCCACTAGTTACTAATATTACTAATCTATACTAATATAATAAAGCGGAAGAGTTTGTTTGTTTGTTTGTTTGTTTGTTTGTTTGTTTGTTTGAACGCTAAGATCTCTGGATCTACTGGATCGATTTACTTTGTTTTTGTTTTGTATGAAAGCTGCATTCTTCAGAATTGCTATAGGCTATATAATATTACATTACACATATATACTAATAAATTAAAATAGTTTCTAATTTGACATGCAATTTATTCTGCCATGTTAATAACAACCGTCGTCGCTACGCGACCGCGTTCGTTACCGCGTCATTTTGATGTTCATCCTTATGAAAATAAATATAATAGTCACTTTTAGCATTTCATCTAGATTGAAATTATATTTCTATTGAAATTATATTTTTATATTTCAAGCAGGCGTAGCCGCGTCCGGGTCCGCTAGTAATATAATAAAGCGGAAGAGTTTGTTTGTTTGTTTGTTTGTTTGTTTGAACGCTAAGATCTCTGGATCTACTGGATCGATTTACTTTGTTTTTGTTTTGTATGAAAGCTGCATTCTTCAGAAGTGCTATAGGCTATATAATATTACATTACACATATGTACTAATAAATTAAAATACTTTCTAATTTGACATGCAATTTATTCTGCCATGTTAATAACAACCGTCGTCGCTACGCGACCGCGTTCGTTACCGCGTCATTTTGATATTCATCCTTATGAAAATAAATATAATAGTCACTTTTAGCATTTCATCTAGATTGAAATTATATTTCTATAGAAATTATATTCTTATATTTCAAGCAGGCGTAGCCGCGTCCGGGTCCGCTAGTTAATAATAATAATTATTAAAACTAATTACCCTAATGTTCCATTTTGCAATCTTAAATAGTATAAGAAATTGTACTACAAGTGAACAAACGTTCCAAACATAAGTTGTCATTTATACGTGAAACACTTTTCAATCAACTTCTAAAATAGTAGAAACTAGACAGCCTCGTACCAAAAATTCACTTAACAAAAGTATTTAGAAATGGCTAAAACTACTCTGCAAGTTTTAATTGTTCTCATTGCGCAGTTACGAATACAAATCATTTTGAGTTTAAATGTAGCGTTCAAATCGTTTTCACAGTTGTAAGGCGTCCCGACGTGCCTTTCATGTGAGTGATGCTTACCAGATGCTCTCAAGGAGGTTATTGTTTTATTTACTGTTTGATATTGAATATGTTTGTAAATATCTGTGGGTATTTGAGGTTCTTGCGAAAGATATTTTTGACGGTTGCCTTGTTATTTATTGATGTTTTTTTTTTTACGTAAGTACTGCTTAGTCGATGTCACGAGCGGATATAGCGGCTTTATAAAATTATATAAAATGTGTTAAGTAATTCTTGAGTTAAATAGTTAAAAACTATTATAATCAAACATACACAAAAATAAATCTTATCCTTTGTATCTGTAGTGAAGACAACTAAATAAGTACATAGTAAGATAACTAAATAAGAAGAATGTCCGCGTAGGCGTAAGTGTTACGTCAATCATGTTTAGCTCACGTCGTAATTTCAGAAATTTCAGTAATTTCTGTGATTTCAGCTGCTAGTTCTCAGAGGGTTTGGCCAGTACTGCGGTAATAATCCAAGCTCACATCATTGTTCTGATATATTAAGAATTCATACTGGCCTAGAAATAATTAATAGAAAATATTAGCTATTTATGACTATTTAAGTGCTATCTAATTTTACTCTATATAAATTTTGTCCTATAACAATTACAAAAAAAATTAGGTACAATAGTCTTAATGAGAAACGAAAGCATCTTCATGGAAACGGAGTGTTTTAACACTAGGGTCCCCTTGCCTATCCTGCTATGTAAAGGATACAGCGGGAAGCTAGCGAAAAAATGGCATTATAACTGTAAAAATATTGTAATTTTGCATTTGAATTACAAATCTACCATTTCATCACTTATTTAATACATGAGAAACAATCTCGAAATAACTTTGTTTCAAATGCTTATGATTGGTGTCCCGCTCAGGGGCGTTTCCTGGCCGCCTTGATTGTACCTTCAGGGTATAAAATGGGAGTAAAATTTTTTCTTTGTAAAACAGCCGATTTTATTATAAAATTATCATCCGCCTGCGGCTTTGCTTGAATTTTACTATTGAGCAATCGTTGGACTTTGATATTTGTGTTTCACAGGATTGCTTTGAACTTAAAGTTTCTTGACCCTTAATTTATGTATTTATTGAAATAATAAATAAATAAATCTGCATTTTGTTAAAATAAGACTAGAATGCAAAATTTTCGCAATGGCGTATTTGTCGCAAAAATGAATTATGAGTTTTAATTGATTGCCTAATTACAAAAAAAAGGTAATATAAAAAAAGTTTGTTTTAAAAGTAAAGTCAAGAAATGTCAAGTTATATGAAGGAAACACGTAGGAGTTTGTACGGTAAAAAAGAAAGAAAAATCCATAATAATCAATTAGTTTTTTCGCGAACACGTCAGTTGTGAATCCGTGACCTCTGCAATGAAGTATAAATAAAGGTATATATAGATGCAACAGTGCAAGTATATTTAGCCTTAAAATTTCGTTACGTCTTTCCTCTCAGGGCAAGTAGTCACGTAAAAAGAAAACGATCATGACATGCATCATACACCACTTCTTCTCAAGCGTCCCCTTAAAGAACGTGACATCACGTATTTTGTATAGCATCTTTGGCTTAAAACCTTTATATCTTATATAAAGTTTATTCTAAACTTTACTAGAAAACAGACTCCTACATCTTTTTACAAAAGTTGTATTTTACATATGCATAAGATTTTTGATCTTATTAATATCATAACAACAAATTACTTATTAACTTTGAAACTATTATTGTGAGACCAGTCGTGGACGCAGGGGCGCAATGTGTGAGTGTAAACTCGACTAGTTGTGGGTTCGATCCCCACTCGTTGAAATGAAATATTTACTTAAATTTATATTTTCATTTCTTCGCTCTGATGTCTAGACAAAGCACGGCGTTGACTTCCGGGGAAATGAAAAACTACGATTTTTTTACATTATAGTTGATTTAGAGTTTAGTAATCAATAAATTCAACATGGTACAGTTGAGTTAATGAGAATAGGTTCGAATTCGACTCTGACAACGTTTGTATTTATATTATTCTTGATATTTCATTGGTTTAAGTTCCTATCCCACAAGGTAGTTAATAAGTGATGTACTACTTATGTACATCGTAAAAGACCGTGCAAAGACCGTGGAGTAGATTGAGTAGGAAGGCAAACCCTGGCAATAGCCGGGATTAATGCCAGGAAGAAGGAGTACTACCTACAAGCAGTACAGTCACAGTGTATACATATATATACTACTGAGTTACAAAGTTACAAAGTAAATAATATCAACAAAATATACCTACATAACTTCATCGTACTCATGTCTGTCAATCCCTTCGAATTTGAACCTTTCCGGACCCGTCTTGATTGCGCCCTCGAGGGGGACTAGGGCGCTAAATAGAATTGCACCGATGGATTGTTCACTGAAGCGATTCGACGTTTTGATTTAATAACCAAGTACTTTGAAAGTTTAAATAATATTTTATATGTTGTGTAAAGATATATTGTGGTGTGTGAGCCAAATGCCATGACAATGTCACTCACAGAGCATGAACAAAATTAATTAATTCCCTCCAATGGGAATCGAACCCCCAACACTGCGCTATAATAAAATAATAATGGCTTAATACTCGATATCATATAGTTTGCTACACCTTCCGTAGCTTAACTAAGTTAAACTGGAATATAAATTCAAAGTTCGGCTTCATTCCCTACTAATTACGCGTCAGTGACGTTGGCAGCATACATTATATGCCCTCGTTTGCAATATTATAGATTATGCCTTACATACCTTTGCATTTATATGCAGCGGAGTACTTGTAAATTTGATATATCCGATTACGAATTAACAATTGCAATACATAAGCTAAATATATATAAAATTCTAATTTAAATACAGTTTGGCAAACAACATGCGTAGAGTTCCGTCACTCAACACAGACTCTCTCAATTTGATCAGACAATTAGGAACAAAGTGCTTGTCCACTAGGTTTGTGGTAAGTTTATATTATGTACCCCAATTAATAATAAAAAAAATATTTCATAAAAATGTCCATCAAGTCCCAGTTCTTGATAATATGAGTCTAAGTAAGACTAAATGAGAAACTCTCTCAAAATCTTCTCTTTTTGTAATAAAATTGTTGAACTATATTGAAATTTATACTCTTAAGCCAACTTCTCAGATAATCCGCGTTATACCTGTAGATGAAAGCATCTTGACTTTATTAGTAAATTCCTTTATCTATATTTTAGATGATACTATTTTTTATTCATGAACTAACGATTCGCTTCTTCTTCACTTAGGAGCAAAATTCTATTTTTCATGAGCTACCCTTGAAGTGCATGTATCCTTTCAAATCGAAAAAGAATCATCAAAATCGATTCACCCAGTCAAAAGTTCTTAGACAACAAACATTAAAAAATTGTCAAATTGATAACCTCCTCCTTTTACAGAAGTCGGTTAAAAATGCAATGACAAAAGTTAGTAAAATGTCACTGATCTCGGTTAAGGATAGATATTTAAGAGTTAAGGTGTTAGTAGTCATTGGGTGTAGTGACAATTACTGCACCTTGTCTAGCTGAAAAAATTAAAAATAATTATTATACATTCAATAAAATACATCTTAATTTGTCGATTATAATATTGAAATAATTAAAAAAATTGGAGGTAGGTCATAATTGAATTCCGTTAATAATAAATATAATAAAGCTGTAGAGATTGTTTTAGTCATCGCTCTAATCTAAGGATACTCTTTACTACTGAGAATAACTAATATTCGAAAATAAATAGATATTTTCATTTTTTATATAAGATTTCAAGTTTCTTTTATTTACCTAAACTTGAACGTTTCTTAGATATTATCGACTATAAATAGGGCAAATAAAAGGACGACTACAAATAAGGCATAAATAACACAGAATGACAATTTATAAATTGAAGGCGCAGAGCCGTACTTGTTGCCATATTTCTAACAAAAACAAAGAGTTTATTATATTCCTTATTTAAAATATATAGTTATGTTTTATATATATTGTAGAGTAAATTATTTCTACTTGTGTACTATGCCTGAAAGATATAAATATTTGAAAAACATTGTGTAAGAATTATTAACTCACTTTTTAAATAAGTCCGACTAAATAAAATAAATAAAAACTGAATATTTTTATTTATCCAACACGCATAATATTAAAACATACATGCGTAAAAGATTAACGCTAAAAAGCATTCTCTATCAGTCAACCTTAGCAAGTGGGAAATAACTGAGTAAATAATATTATCTATAAATAAACTCGTAAAGAAAACTTTATAATTGTTAAATAAAAATCTAAAACATATTTAGTGTACGAAATTTAATGTTTTTTTTTGTACGAAAGTTTTTCAGGTATTTTATTACAACCACACATCTATTTAATATGCCATAAGATTTACCTTTTTTAAAAAATATATCTTAATATATACACATAAATATTAAAAGACATAAGTAACATTGTACTCTGCAATACGTCCCTGTCCACGTAAGAAGCAACCGACGCAATTGAATGGTCTGACATAAATAAGCTCGAGACAAAACAAAAGGCCGATTGGATTAATGCGGGTTCGAATCCAGCTTTAAATACAATATACGATATATGTATGGCATTACTTATTATGAATGTATAATAAAAAGTAAAAATTTAATATTGTAAAGACATAAAGTGGAGGTTTATACAAATAAAGTATGGAAGAATCTTTTCGTCTTACAAATAAACTTTAGCAATACATCTTTGATTGTAAGCTTCTATTATTTATATTATTGTTTTACATCTAGTAATTTTATAATAAAATAGTAAAAAACATATATGTATATGTAATCAGAAAATTATTTGTCTTGTAGCCTGTTTCAGGGAAAATTTTATTATTAGTAAAATTAACTAACGCTACTTAACACACAATGCCTCCCGAAATTGGCGGAATTACAAAATATTAATATAAAATTAAATTATATAATAACATATTAACACAGAGTGAAGAAGAAAAGTCGTTATTTATTTTTATTTTCTTGACACCCTCTTTTACATAGACTTATCGAGGCACTTTTGTTTTTTTTTGCTTCTTGCTATTCCTCACGCACCACCCGTAATCATCGACTCACTACTTATTGAGGGGTGGAACTCTCTGCCGCGCATGTTTTATTACAAGAGCGAGAAATAGTTCACTACCGCGAGTGGGAAACGAATCCACAACGGTCGCGGATTCATACAATTATATTATCTGTTTAGGCTTCTATATTATTATTTTCCTTTTTTCACTCAGTTAAAACAAAAAAATTAAGTATACTAAAAACATATATGTATATGATTCAACATTATTTACGAATTGCTCTGTATTGTAATTTAATTATTTAAAAGAACCATTATATCAATGAAATATTTGGCTATAAACAACGAATCTGACAGCTAAAGTTATGCTGCGGGTGCCGTAATCACTTTACATAGGTACACGTCTGGAGCAGGCACTTAAACTTTAATGCTAATTATTTAATGATCGTAAACAATAAATAATTAAAATATTTATTATGTTCATTTATTTTCAATTATCTCAAGACTTGGATAGTTTTAATGTTTGCCTTTTATTAGTTTGGGTGTAAATTCTTCATCAGCGATGAAAAGGATATAGCGACATAAACCAAAAGAATATATACCTATTATGTCAACATTTCAACGTATTTTACATATACATATTTAGTAGAAAAATAAGGTAAAACAGGCAATAGTACTTTATAGTAATACCATAGAGCTAGTCTGGTAATGAAGCTAAGCTGATATATGGAACACCAAAACCTGGCATGCCTATTAGTTAAACGTGAGAGCTTTGGCTCCTTTGGCTCGTCTTCATATATTTTGTTCATATCTCCTAAGGATGAAGATCTGACGGTGTAGCCATTGCATCTTAATTTCAAAGAAATAATTAATGAAATTTTAAACATGCCTAACGATTATTAAATAAAAAAGTATTAAACATCGAGTTACATTATAGTTGACGATGGTTTAATTTTTAATAAGTTTACACACACATAAAATTCAAATTCTTATTGCATAGTAAAATATACGAAAGCAATTTATTCAGCCTAATCGTAGATGCAGTTTCGATGCAAATGAAGAACGTATTGTGTTATTTAATTATGTGCATGTGCATGCCTACGTGAACGATGTTGGTGACGAACTTGGAGCACGTGTTCAGTATTATGAATAATTCCTGTAGGATGCTAATTTCTTATATGTCTATTGAATATTACTTACTAGGTGTATTGATTATTTGAAAATTTATGGTGTTCTGAAACTACTGTGTACATTTATTTTCTTTTTAACCGATTACGAGGGAGGATAATTTGTTTATCAGTGTATGTACTCGTATGTATGGATGTATTTATGTTGCCGATTTTGTTGATGATTTATCTTATCCTTGCAAGTATCACTAAAGACATGGCAATAATCAATTATCTATGTCGTAGAAGTAGTGTACAACAAAAATAAAAAAAACGAAGCGAATTATGTGCAAATAAATTCCATAAACTTTCTTACAACGATTCGCTTAGAAAATAGTCTTCAATCTTTTATGTTCGACATAAGTAAAGTGATGTGTACTCCATTACCATATTCATAGCGATAGGTAACAAAAGTAAACAAATAAAAATTCAAACGATAGACTTTACTTACCTTAAGTTTAGCACTTGTTCCGAAGAGAATCTAAATTAGCCAGGTATATGAATTATTAAAAGGCCAAATATTCAGCTTATGCTTGCAGGCTTTAGAAGGCAAAAATAACTTTGGTTATTATAAATTCCATGATGCCAAAAGGTAAGGAAGTGTTCTGAGAATTTTCAAAGTTTTCGTTGTATTTTGTTCTTTGCATATGAAAGTTTTAGCTATAAATAACATAATTATTTTATCTATATAATATCTGACATAATGAGCCACACTATAGCCTCCTAATGTCAACTAATACAATATATACCTACTTATTTAATTACCAAATTTCTTCACCTAAAACCGCACGATATACAAAAATAAAAACGTAAACAAAATGTTTTTCCAACACCAAGACAAGGAAAATCGACTTCATTAAACCAAATCAATTCTTAAAAACAAGGGCAAGATATGCAAAAAGCTCTGAAGCGTCCCGTAGTAAACAACTTGGAAACGCTTCCTTATTTTACGGGCGGAAAAGGTTCGACTCGGACCCTGGTAATAGAATAGTTAAGATAAATTATGCTTTTCAATTTTAAATTTATTTATGTATATGGTGAACGTGGTCGTGGTACTATTTTAGGTATGTATGTTATTTGCAATGCCAATAATAAATTATTCTTATGAGATGAAGATTTTTGCGATTTTTTAATATTTTAAAAGGAACCTTTTAACCGGATTAATTGCATATAATTACTATTGTAATTTTTGGGAACATCGACATTTCTTATACTTTTCGCCGAATTTCTGAGGCATTGTGTGTTGAGTGGTGAAACCCAACGCAAAATTACATTTTTGTAATTTTGCGTTGGGTTTCACCACTCAAAATTACATATATCTATATATATTATACATCTGTAATTTGGTCTTTACCGAACATGTCAGATCAAAATTTACCTTTTTGAAGCATTTAGATCAAATGATTTAAAAATATATTTAGTTTTAAGTTACCCATTAGTAGATGTTATTTTGCAAAATATTATTATATAAAAAATATTTCGTGAAGTAATACAAAATATTCAAGTGACGCAGTCTCTCGATATGACCAAACTTTTATAGAATATTAATAAGGCAAATTTTTATCATTCGGAATCTGTAAAACGTTTATAACCTGGCGTGAAACAACTGCTTCATCACAACTTCAAATTACGAAAGACAGTACCTTAATCTCGATAGCTACGCATCAAAAATCGATTAACCAAAATGCAAAATTCCTTTCACCCGAAAACAGGAAGATTCTATCTACGAAATTATAGGATAAAGATCTTTGATTTCGAACATAGTATGTTCCAAAAGGGGATAAATCATTATTTATTATTTTATATAATAACATTTAATAATGGGTTGTAATGAAAATATTATCAGACATTTTGATAAAGAGGCATTTTGGTGAGGTTATTATTTTTGAGAAATGATTTTAAAGAAGATTCTCTTTTTTTTTTAATATTTAAAAATTTCATCGTTAACTTATATGTTTGTACAAGCTTTCACATGTGGCTCCGCCCGCGTTCTTAAATGAAAATAAATAAAGCCCATATTTATAAATTACATTTCTCTGAGCTATGGCAAAAACATTTTTAAAATAACACAAACAAACACAAAATTAAAAATAATTATTAGTTGTCAAAAAAAATATCAATCCTTCTACACAACATCCTTAACTTTCCACTCACGTCTAATGTTTAACCAAAAAGCAGTATTAATCAACTAAAACCGAGCAACGGATGTGTACACTCGTACAAATGCAAAACTCAACTTACGTCTCGCGGACTGTATCCTAATCGTAAAAATGATGACGTAGCTTAATAAGAATCTATAGCTTAATTAACTCGAGCGCTCAATTAGTAGGCTTTCCAAATAATGCAAGTTCAAATCCTGCTTTGTTTTATCAACTAGATATACCAAAAAAAAATGAATAATATCCCATCGGAATATGTCATCGGTGGAACGTTTCGAAAAGTCCAATATCTACCAGATAGCTGATTGTAGAGTTAATGGATCATTTGCATATGCACGAGTTTCGCTGAAAACACGAACAAATTGCAATTTCACAAGCGAAATGTTGTTTCACGAACTGAATATGAGACGATAAAGTTGTAAATTTGAAATCTATAATTTATGTATTATTTATATGCTAGGTAGGTAGTTTAGGTTTGCCTTTTTATAAAATACTCGAAACGATTAATAGACTACGTACAAATTTGTATACTTTTTATTTTATTTTTTAACGTCACGCTGTATCCCGCACACAACTAAATAGGTAGAGAACACCTAGTTTTATAACTTCGTTCCCCTTTTTCCGCCAAAAAACTCAACGTCGCGTTTTGCCTCGACACCATAGCTAAGAAATGAAAATATTAAATTGTGTTGAGTAGGAATCGAACCCACATTAACTGTTTACAGACACATTCTTCTGCCTCCACTCCATGACTGGCCACAAATTCCGGTAGGTGTGCCCTAATAGATATAGATACAGTTACCATTCATTCGCAAAAACAATCTCACTTTATTATTATTATAGTTTCTTATTGTGGACACGAGTACATGTCAAGTACAACTTTGTAAAATATTACATGAAATAACCATTGAAATTGAACGGGGCTCTTGCATGAAAGATAAAATGAAGGCAAATTCGACTGCATCACAAAGCCTAAAAGCCTTTGAACAATATATCAGCCAATAGGATAAAATGTAGACAAAGTGGAAGCCTTTCAAAATGTATATGAGTCGATTCGTAATATGATAGCGATGGATTCTGACGAGTTTTATGAGAATTCAACAGAATGTAACTTAAATATAGGTTCAATAAAATTTTAATTTTTTTTAAAACTTATTTAACTTTTTACCTGACTGCGGCGAAGTCTTATTGAAAGGTAATGTTTTTTGCTCGTTTGATTATGTTCATCCGTTACTTGTTTACTTTGTTGTATTGTGACCAATAATCCTATATCTTATAAAACAAAGTCGCTTTTCGTGTCTGTCTGTTGTTTCTAACTCTTCTTCTTCTAAACCACCCAACGGATTTTGATGCGGTCTTCACCATTAAGTCGGGTGTTTTTCGTAGAAGGTTTATATATAGTTTATTATTTGTACATTCTTATGTAAAGTAACATAAATACGATAAATGTGTATAAAGTCCTACCCGTTGAGACACTTTCGCGCATGCGCTGCTCTAATGGTAAGTACTACATGAAAATAATGTACTGGAGTATTGTTCCTCTTAATAAGATCTACAAAAAAGTCCGCGACGGCATATTCGTATCTTTTAAGAATAACGTGTAGTGATCATTTTCTGTCTAAAATAATAATTTCAATATATTTTTATTGTGAGGGATATTTTTCCATAATGGTATTAATCCTTATCCTTTAAAATACTTTATTAATTTTCTACGTTAAACGAAGATAAAATTTGCTTTTTACAATATTTCGAAATTGCGAATAGTTTTACAGAAAAACGCATTTAATTGTTGACACATCCCGCCGTTGACACATCAGCTGTATGTTACTCAAGTTTCACTTATCCCTTACTCTCAGCATATAAATAAGTATATTAGTTACGTTGGCAATTTAATGTAGATCAAAACTGTCTTTTACTGTTTTTCATTTTAATAAGTACTTTAGAAGTTGTTACAATATCAAAAAATCCTTGCTGCGAAACGGCTCGCCACTCGCCATGCGTCCGCCGCGCCCGCCTGCCTTACACGCATCGGTGGTTCAGTGGTAGAATGCTCGCCTGCCACGCGGGCGGCCCGGGTTCGATTCCTGGCCCATGCATTCTATTTAATTTTCCTCACAGGCAGCCACGTCGTGCTTGCTTTTCATCAGGGACAGAATACCCTCTTCAGCATTAACCACAAGCTCGAAAAAAAAAACACGCCTGCCTCTATAGCAACGAAGATTTAGTTAGATGCGTTTGCACGTATTGGATAATTGGAGTTGAATGTATTATTTCAGCGCGATATATTTGGTTTCATATTTTTTGTAGTAGTTATTAGTAGGTACCTACCTACTTTTGTTTATAATTTCTTCCGTTTAAAAATAGTCATTTAACTATCTAAAAATAGTCATTTAAATATATTTTAATAAGTACTTGAAAAGATTAGTAGCACAGATTTAAAATTACGGTACCTACTAAAAAACCCTTTCTTTGTAAAACAATTGGAAAATCCTTATTGAAACTACGAAAATGCGGGTTGCATTAGGGTTTCATTAATTTTCACATTATCTTAAGTGCTTTGCAAACATATATTACATGAATAATCCAGTAGTTAAAGCGGGCGAAGCCGCAAGAGGGTCGCTAGTAATTAATAATAGCATATTTAGGGAGCTTTTTCTCGCATGTTTTGCAAGGATATAAGGCAGTGTTATTGAATAAGTAGCTATTAGTACAGCACAGACAGTTGCCTTTTCTGAATTGACTGATGGTATAGAAGAATTAGGAACAAAAACTTTTTAAGAAAATAAAACAAAACTATTTTTGGGAAATAATAGAGCCACTCATCGGTCAATGTCCCGCGCGGCGGAAAATAGGGGACGAAATATTTTATTATTAAGTCTCTGCCTTCTCTCCTATTTGCCACGTAAAGCGTGGAGCAACAAGACTTATATTACGTGTACAAATATTGATAATATGTTACTATTTAATAGTTACATTTAAATTTACTTGATAGTTAAAGATAACCTAGTAGTTAAGATGCTATGAGTAACCATATTTCAAAGTTTAAAATGCTCTAATATTAAACTTAGAAGTAAATAACACAACCAACAAAGAATAAAATCTTTATGTTTGTTCTAATTAACTGTCGCATTTTCTCGTACGTATAAGATTAAATAATTAATTAATTATCTTCCGCTCTGCTAGAGCGACACATTAAGAAGCTTTAATACTATATAAGTTACGTCTTTTATACTTAGTAAATGCTATGGTTATATCCACGAAAATGCCAGAAAAAATAAAATCTTTATAGGAATTATATCATTTCACTAAATATATTTTTTTAACGTCACGCTTAATACTGCTCATGACAGAGTAAACAGAGGGAACCTAGTGTTAAAACACTGTTCCCATTAAGATCATTTTTACCCACTTCCCACTGTTGAGCTGAAATTTGGATTATAACTTCAGGTCTAACGACAATGAAATTAAATATAATCATTATTGTTGCAAAATGGCCGCCGTAACAAAATGGCGGATTACAATTTTTTTCTCAATTTTTTATAATTTTTGCTCAACCTACTTACCTACCTAAGCCTAGAAAGGTTTTTTAATTGAAATTTTATTTACTTATAGATAATATAATAATATTTATTAGTATCCTTCTTAGTATCTAGTTTTAAAAAAACAATAATTCTTAAACAACTTTACTTTACATATCAACACTACGTTACAATACTATTGGTGATATAATTTCTATCCTTTTGATATTCTATACTGAAGGGGCCTTGAATATAACTCGTCCCAAAACACTTATAAGCGCCATAAATGGAAATCTGGTATTATTGGTTTATTCCAGTAAACCGCTTGCTTGGCTTGTGATTTTTTTTATATACAAAAATATCCGTCCGTCTGTTTAAATCTCCGTCTGTTATTTAAATATCTTATACGAAGGGCGTTTACTTTGGATGTCAGTATAATAAAATGTATCTTTTTCGAATTTTGTAACTTTTGACGCTGTTATTGCGTAGTTAAAGTGTGTTTTTTGAGATAATATAACCGCATTTAAAGGAATATTCATAAATTCGATATACGGAATAAATTGAGTTATATGTCTCGACTTTTTTGAAGAAAATTAATTTATCTCTCTGTTTATTTTAGTTTGCAGGATAGCGCTTAAAGCTGATGACAATACTAAGCTATCAAAAGTTAGTGACTTAACTAAGTAACTTATACTTTTTCACTTATGTAAAAAAACTTTTTTTATAACTATATATATATATATATATATATATATATATATATATATATATATTAGTTAAAAAAAAGATATGTTTTTCCTTATTATAATAATTAGGCAATAAGAACGAAGTCAACAAACATATATTTTACCGAAGATTTTTTCTAAATTCAATACCTCGATTGATAATGTCGCAACTTACAATAAAGCTTAACAAAAGCTCTGCACCTAATAAATTATTGTCGTTAATTTTACGAGTGCAGCTCGAATTCCATTCATTATTTACAGCTTGTAACCTTATATGCTTTTTGAAGAACAATACGTTTTGTATGTGAGTTTTTATAGTGTTTTTTATTTCTTTCGTGGAAATTTCAATTGGTTTGATGACTCACTTTAATTTTAGTTTGTGCGATATTATTATAAAAATGTTGTGGACTAATTAATTAAAATAAAATTCAAATCAGCTTCTGGCTGTATCCCGCACTCAGCAGGGTAGGCAGAGGGAACTTAGTGTTAAGACACTCCGTCCCCCATTTTCCGTCGAATTCTGGAAGCATTTCGTATTGAGTGGCGTAACTCAACGCCGCGCTTTGCCTCGACACCAGAGCGAAGAAATGTGAATATAAATTTAAATAATGCCTTAGATTGAAAATCAAACCTAAAACCAAGAAATATGAAAAAAATGCCAAATAATGCTTTTTTGTCCGTCACCCATTTCTTATTCGCATCACGAAGAATTTTCAGGCCGCAGAAATTGTGACATCAATAAAAGTTGTGTACTAATCTTTTTCTGTTCAGGAAATACAAAGTCAATCAAGGTGTTTGCCATGTTTCAAATGTTGGCTCGTTGCGAAGAGGTGATACTGAGGGTGTGGAGACGCGAGTGGAATTTAAAATTTACTTCCTGGCAACTTTGGCTTGTTGGTTTTTTTTTAATACATATGGTTTTTTGTTTTGTTATGTTTGTTGGCATTGATATGAGCAAAGTTTACGTTTAATGTAGATATTATAATATACAGTCATTGTTAAAAATAACATCTAATTTCAATTCACAACCATCGCATTTTTTTATCTAAGACGTGCCCTAAATATGCCAAAATTTCAAAGTAATTTATACAATTTATTTATATATTTTTAACTTCACACTGTTGCTCATAGCAAGGAAGGCAGAGGGAACCTGGGAATCTAGTGTTAAGACAACGTTCCCATTGAGACACTGCTGTTCCCCACTTTCCGACGCTTTCTGGAGGCATTGCGCGTTAAGTGGTTTGGTTCGTTACTAGAACATGAATGAATATATTTAATGTTTAATGTCCTCGAATGGGAATCGAACCTAGTACTTTTCGCATACCAGTCATACTTTTGCGCTGGCTGAAAGTTACAAGTTACATTTAAAATATATATTTTATAAAGATGTCATATACATTTTTATTATTTGCCCTCCCCCAAGAGCTGTAAAGGCTCGTTCCGAAAATATATTCTCCACTTTCTTTTATCGTCGTAACAGCAAGTATATAGGTAATAAAGAGTTTAGTTCACATTTGCAGATCTCACTGAGATGTTTCTTTGGAGCGTGCGTGCTTAGATTAGTCATTGATGCCTAGGCTCGGTTCAAGATACAAGCCTATGTGATGGTGATTTACTTTATTATTTTTCTTACTAACATGATATATCTTAAAAGTTGCTTAATGTTTTTAGGTATCACTAGCTTTTACCTTCTTCGACACCGTTGGTGAAAAGGAAATTACAAAAAAATAACTAACACTGGCCGTCAGTACAACGGGTGACATCGAAATTTTTAACGTGATGCTGTATATATACCCTATAGTTTTCTTTAAAAACTAACAATAAGGATTTTTCAATTCGAAGCTGTAGTTTCTGAGATTAACGCCATCAACCAAACAAACTCTTCAGCTTTTTAACGTTATTATAGATAGTATTAAATTTTAAATGTCGTTTTAAATTCAAAATATTATCAGTAAACACACCCGCGTAAAGTTTATGTAATCTTACCCCAAACTCTTGACAATTTACACCACGAATTGGACGTATGTCATTCCTAGAACCTGAGACTGGATTACGGGATCTGTTTTACATGTTGTGGCATGTTCTAAGTATTGCTTTGTTCGTTTCAAGATTACGGAATACGTAGTACGTAGTATATACTTACTTATGTACCTACATGTTTCACTATTTGTGAGGTTTAACATTGTGTGAGTGTGATGGAAGTAGATTATATTTGTATTTGGAGAAATGTTTTCAGTTAGTACCAATGAGGCATTATTTTGATAGGGAAACTCCTAACCCTCATGAAAGAAACCTTTGTTAAGATAGAAACTTAACAATAATAAAGTTTTTGTGACTGATAAAACTCCATTCTTCCCAAATATCACATAAATAACTCAAATTAAGATTAGGAGAAAGAAGAAACAAAACGTAGAAAGTCTGTCATGCAGCACTCATTCAATAAATTAATTTTTAACAAAAACAAAAACCGACTTCTAACAACGAACTAAAAAGTGAAAAATAATTATATACAGATTTTATAATTTTGAAGTCGGTGCCAAGTAAAACAAACAGGCTTAGTAATTAGATATTGTAGTAAAGGTGTTGTAGCATTAGCTCGACACCGACTTCAAAATTATAAAATCTTTATATAATTATTTTTCACTTTTTAGTTCGTTGTTAGAAGTCGGTTTTTGTTTTTGTTAAAAATTAATTTATTTTACGATTTTTAGTGATGGGTAGATCTTAAAATGATGCTTCTTGAACGAGTGGTGATGGTGGTGGTAGTGGTTGTCAACGAGTGGTTGTGATT